>CABHPH010153724.1:0-25873 GCA_902168325.1 Peromyscus nudipes
AGAACTTTAATATTAAACCGTGATGTCAGAAGTCTGATGTAGATCACTGGCTTAAACTTAAGGTATTAGCAGGTCTGTCCCTATTTCTAAAGTCTGCTCACATCCCATGGCTTATTCTAGTCTTCATCTTCCAAGGCCAACAGAATTGAATGATTTTATCTCACAGTGCCACCTCCTCAGTTCTTCAGCCTGATTCTCTACCATCTAGATAATGCAGGACCATCTCTGTAATGTAAAGCTAGCTTATCATAAGCTTTGATTTTATCTGCCACCTTAAACTCCCCTCTGTTATGTAAATTAGTGTGTTTACTGGTTTCAGTGAAGAGTGCATGGATATCTTTGGCTGCTCATTGATCTGAGGAGAAAGCCAGAAAGAGTGTGGGTAGCAGACTGCCCGAAAGAAAAGCAATGCTAAGGAAACATCTGGTGGAAAAATGAGAGAGACTAGAGAGATGGTAGGTTGAAGAAGAATGAATAAGACAGGGAAAAAAATTGAAATTGTGTGAGATCAGATGTGTTGATTAAGGTCATACTTATAACAATGGTACCTGGTGTGGAAAGGTTCAGGGTGTGGAATTTCTACAAGGGTAACATATGAGTCTGGAAGATGGGTTTACAGTTTGCAATTAATTAAGGTTTTCACTGTATTTCTAGAATTGATTTACTACATTGTACTTGCTGTGATATTATTTAAACTTGTGTGTGTGTGTGTGTGTGTGTGTTTGTATGTGTGTGTAGCACTTCATATGTTTTATAGGTTTTGGAAAAACACTGTCTAATGAATCAGTGGGCAATACTGGGTCATTAATGGAAGTGGGAGGGCTGGATTTAAAAAAGAGAACCAGCTATGCTTCCCTGGATCCACATATGGGGTGACCATTTATATGGGCTTTAGTGGTGGCTTGTTCAGGGAGGAATGTTCTTGTAGGAAAATTCTTTCTGCTGGAAACCCTTAGCTATTGGCAGCTCCAATATTTGAGGATAAACTAATTTTGATGAACAATGAAACAGTTAAGAATCATTGCTTTTACCATTCTAGAGAGGAGAGACAACCACGGTTTTCCTGCTGGGAAGGCTGCCAATTACACAAGAAATTCTGCCTTTCCCCCCTGATACATTTACCCAGAGTTCTTCTTGGAAATACAGCATCAGGTATATTCCATGTTTATCAGATGTAGAGCCATCCTTCCTCTCTGCTTTTCTGCCTGCCTTTCTCCCCCCTCCCTCCCTCCTCTCTCCTTCCCTTTTGATCTCATATAGTCAAGGTTGGCCTCAACTTCGCTGTTCTGACCCTCCTATTCCCACCTGTGTGCTGGGATGACAGGTGTGAGCCATCATGCCTACGTTGTGCAGTGTTTGAACCTAACCCAGAGCCCTGAGCATGTTAGGAAAGCACTCCAACTGAGCTGTCCTCCTGGCCCAGGATCCTTTGTTTTTGTCTGGCATCTCTTAGCAATAAGTTGGGTTTTTTATGCATTTTTGAGACATTGTGCTATAAAAAAGCATGCCTTATAGAGTTCACTTTAATCATTTAAAAATTCATTTAAAATTTTTTATATAATATATTTTAATCATATTCTTTCCCTTTCCCCAATTCCTCCCATATCCTCCCTACCTCCCTATCCTCCCCACCTCCCTCTCCACCTCCCTCCCCACCCAACTTCATGTTCTCTTTCTCTCCCTCTCTCTCAAAAAAGAGCAAAACCAGAAAAGATACTACCCCCACCAAATCCAAAAGAACTTAAAAGAAAAAAATCAGTAAGACAACAACAACCCTAACTAAAACAAAACAAAAAATGCATATAAAAATTCCACCATGGATTCCACAGTAATAAAATAATTCCTCCTATTGACATACTACTATACCCATAGAGCACAGGGCATCACTCAGCCTTCACCAGAGAAGCTTCTGCTGTGGGTGCTAATTAACAAAGAGACCCACAAATGGATAATGTGCAGAGACTGAAAGACTTTGGAACACTCCACCCTAACTGGGATGTCATTATCAAGCTCCTCCTTTCAAGGATCAAGGATCTATGCTGAAGAGGAACAGGAGAAGAATGTAAGATCCAGAGATGGTGGATGACTCCAAGGAAACAGTATCCTCTAGACACAAGACGATTGATACATATATGATCTCACAAAGACCGTGACAGCATGCGCAGAACCTTCATAGCTTCATAACAGACAAAATAAGAGCTCTGAGAGGGTAAAGTGGACACAAAGTCCTACTACCCCTAACCAAGAAGTTATTAGCAATTGAGACCTATTGGGGAAGAAAGAAAAAAAAAAAAGAACACCAGTTTTCTCCAATGGAGTGACTCAGGGTATATCAACCACACTCCAGAGCAGGGCCCATGCCCAAGAGTAGTTGGCCAACACAAAACAGACTGCATGGGTTTTGGCTAGTTTTGTCATTTTTATATTTTTTTTCTCCTTAGTACTCATTTTCCCTTTACAGGGGCATATTCACCAGAAGTTACCTAGGCAATCTATCCTTGCCCCAAATATAGGTGCAGCTTCAAGAATTTGTGGAAACACTAATAATAAGTAGGGAGTATTATCTAAAAGGTTCCTGGGTTTGATTTTTTTTCTAATAAGGAAACATATTTTCCTTCTATGCTCACCAAATATAGCACATTGAATAGTTATTAAAATTCACTCGTCATTGTCTGCTGGGATCGCAAACCTAGCTTAAAAAGTGCAAGGAAGCTGTAATTGCCAAACTTTGTTTCAGGAAAGAAATATAGAAGAGTTGCTGGCTATCATGTTTCCTAAAGGGGAATATTGAAAATTATTAAAGTCAATGAACTGATTTTGGTCATTAAATCCATTTGGAAAAAAATGACATTGGTTGCTCTAAAGTCATTTAATGAAGCTTGTAACTTCTGAGAGATAACCGAGAGCCCATTAGTTATGGTTCTAATCATCAGATCTGGACTGTTTGTACTTTCATCCCTAAGCCTTTCTGCAAAGAGATGAAGGCATTTGCTGAGCCTGACATTCTGTAAAGAAGGACTTAAGAAATGCAAAGAGTTTTCATCTATCCACGGCCTTCTGTAAGACTTGGCTTGGGGACAGTTCACTTCTAAACTCACTTACTGGGCCATTGCTACATCTCAGGTTCTTGCTACGTTTTGCCAGAGTTCTTAGCTTCTTGTCACATAGGTCCGTCTGTGGTGTCACTTACATTACGTTTGACCAAGGGAGTGAGGGAAGTCATGCCTTTTTCTAACCTACTTCTGCAGGTGATATTCTATTGCTTTCTCCAGGTTTTGCTCTTCAGAATAAGTCTTCATGCCCAGAGATTCAAGACAGCACCAGGAAGGGAGACTTAGCAGGATGTAGCTGTGCTGTCATGGTTTGCATTGCTGTAGCATTTATGCTTATAGTTGTAGTTAACATTTTCCAGATAAGTGAATTTACCTTTTAATCTTTTTAGCTTTTTAAGCTGTTATGCTCATGACATTAAAGCCAGTATCAGAATGAAACTTTCAAAATGACGCCATTTTGTAGGCCATTGGTACCCTTAGCAAGCATTGTCATATGAGTTTTCCGGCTTCAGTAGATACATATTATGGTTTCTATTTTCTCTAATGCCATCTAGTCATACAGACTCCCAAAACTTGTCACTGTTGGTCTGAATTTACCAATATGGGTGTTTCTTTACTGCATTTATTATAGTACCATAGAACCTCAAGAAAATATGTTCAAAACAGGAGCATTTTACTTTGTATAGATTGAGTTGACTTTTCTTTCAAAATGATAAATTGTAAAAGTGAAGACTATAATACACATAATTACAATTTCAGAATCCAAGTCCTGAATTCAAAATATCTTCTGATCTCTCATATAATTTCTCTTTTGAAAAAAATCACAAAGTGAAAATTTCAGTTCTTTATGTACAGATACAATCATTCCATTAGTTGGCTAAGAAAGTCCTAAGGTCTTTCCTGTTAATGAAAGAGTATTGATCCCATCAAATTTTGAAAGTATAATGGTCATATTCTCATTTATTCAAACATTTAGGTTGTAAAATCACTGTAGCTTTAGGAAATCTCTAATTCCTACCTTCACTTACAAAGGAAGCTTAAAATATGTTAAATATTGCTCATATCATGAAAGTAATTTTTGAAAGTTAAAGGACTAGATAAAAACATGATAAATATAGGGTATTTGTGTATGTGTTTGCTAAATGCCAAGACTCTTTTAACAGTGCCTGACTCTGAGTAACCATTCAATACACACTTAATATTAAATAATGTGATAAAAACTTAATTGATATTGACAATTGCAATTATTCAACAAGAAAATAGATTTCTATTGGGATTAGTAAGATTTCTTTGTAGATGGTAAAACTGAAGTTACAGAACCATCTAACCAGACCTGGAAAGCAGTGATATGTTAGATGATGTATTGGTATTTGTGACTAGGTCAAAATGTGTTGTAACATGATTTTAGACTTTATAGATCAACAGGCTTGCTTCTTTTTGAGTACTGATGAACATAGCTATAATTGGAATGCCAATGAACATCTCAGAATGAGTTGGGTAGATCAACCATTGAGAAAGACTTAGAGATCATGTCTAAATTTTAATTACTTCAATCGGCTCCATCTTCTCTAGAAGGAACATCTCTATTCTGCAAGTTTCCATTTAAGTTAAATTAAATACTGTAATTCTTTCAAATTTTCTATGTAACAATGAAACTGTATCTATTATATATCAACGTAATTAGTTGACTCAATAAGCTCTAAGAAGAGATGATTACATTTTTCAATTATGTTTTTTCTTGAATTACATAAAAATTATTCTGACAGAATTATTTTGACTAGCAGCCACAATAGTCATAAATGTTATGATTCTGGCCCCATCTTCTCCATTTGCTGCTGACACTTTGGCAAGTCACCTTTCTACAAGGTGAAATCAGCTTAGCATCTCCTCAATTACGGCTACTGATGGTTTTATAGAGATAACTGATTTTTAAGTACATAGTATTATACTGGTACATGTGACCCATAAGCATTGTTACCTGTTACTGGCTGGACTCAATATGTGTTTTTTTTTTTTGTCTTTCATAAATACTCAGTTCTACCTGCATCTTCCCTAGCAGGATACCAGGAGAGGAAGCAGCAGAGTCAATGAATCTCACCTGAGACCTTGGTTCCAATATTTGCTTTCCTAAGCTCAACTCAGTGTAGTAACAAGACCTGACACATATTCCCAGACAGGACCTTCTCTGACAACTCATAACAGGCTAGCAAAAGATAGAAAGGGCTGGGTTCATTTCATAATACTAAAAAATTTAGATTCTTTTAATTCTCTTTCTGCTCAATTTATTCTGGAAATAGCTTGTGCAGGTTATGTTTCATGTTTTCTCCAGGACACTACTCAATCTGTATTTAAAAATGGCATTATTTAATTTTTATGTCATACAGTGTATAAATATTTATGTATATGTATTATGCATAATATTCTTCAGTTTCTAGCATTCAGTTTCATAATGTTGTATTTTCTTTTCTGGTGCCAGGAATGGAACCCATGGCCTCACACATACATGCTAGGCAACTGCTGGACCTTGGCATTATACCCTCGCCTCCACACAATTATTATCACAATGTCTTTGTTACTGTTATAAAATGTGTTGACAAAAGCAACTTAAAGGGAGAAATGTTTATTCTGAGCCACAGTTCATGGAACAGTCCCCCATGGTGGGGAAGTTAAGGCATCAGGAGCTAGAAGTCATATTATATTTACAATCGGGAAACAGAGAAGGTGAACACATGTTTACTTCTCCTGTGCTCTAATTCTCTATTTATGCAGTCCAGAATTGTCTGCCTCGGGGATGGTCTCAATCACAATTAAGATGGGTTTTCACATATCAATTAATTTAAGAAAAATGAATAAGAACCTTTCTTAATTAAAAAAGAAAAAGAAATCCCCTAAAGGCAGGCTCGGAGGCTCTTCTATCAGGTAATTCTAGAGTCTGTCAAGTTAGCAATGAACCCTGACCATCACACGTTGAATCAAACAGGACACTGATGCATTTGTTAGATTTCTTCTGAGTGATGTTTCAGAACACTGAATTTCCTTCCTTTAGTATTTGTTTTTTCTGTTTACATGGTATCTCTACAATTATTGAACTATTTGATGACTTTCTCATCAAATACATTTTTGCCCTTTATCCTTTATTGAGTATATTTAAAGCAGAATTATAGACTTGGAAAATTGTGTAAAGCCAATACCTTGTCCTTATGGCCATATAAGCAATATAGGACCCTAGAGGCTGTGTTTTGTAGTAGTCCTCTGGAGCCCATTTTTGTGTGTTACTCTCATATACTTCCTAGAAAAGATTTACGGGGGGAAAAGACAACAAAAGTGTGGTGCAGACAGCCTTTCTATACCCAGCACCGGTGTCCCTTGTTACTAATACTTTATATTAGTAAGGTATATTTGTCACAATTAACAAATTCTGACAGTTAGTGTTAATATTTCTACTTTATTCAGGTTTTCTAAGTTACTTTTTTTTTTAACTTCATGTAAGGGTCTTATATAGCCCAGGCTGGCCCTTATTTTTATATATTAAAATGATTCATTTTCTCATCCAAAGGCTTGTTTAGCCATCAAATGTCTATGCAGAGAAACTCATGATTAGGACTGTCTGCTCTGGACTAACTTGCTGTTGTTCCATTGCCTACATTATCTTGGCACTGCTGGTATAATCTCAGTAAGGGTAAAAACCCTGTTCAAGTCAAAGCCGTTGACTCACCCATGGAATGGTGTAATGTGGGACTGGTGATATAGGAGTGAAAGTAGGGACTGAAGGATGTCTTGTGAAGAATAGTAGATTTAGGCTCATACTGAAAGTAATGTTTCCAGGTATCAAGTGGACTATAGACTATACACTATTGGAAAATTGCAAATATACAGACTGAAATAATAAAGTATACTAAAGAAAATAAAACCAACTCTCATGTGCATGTAACTAGTACTTGACAGTGTGTTCCAGACCTAAGATAGCAGGACTAAGTTAGTCCCCAGTGCCGGAAGGGCATTGGCCATGCTGGATGGCACAAGGCATGGATGGACTTGCAGAGTGGCCTTGTGATCCAGGCTAAGCCTTTGGAGGAAGGACTTGGCAGTGCCAATAGACTGAACACTGTGCTCACTCAGTTGCACAAAGAGAAAAAGACAATGCACACTGAGGAAATTATGCACACCCATTATCATTTCCATAGTTATAACTCAGACCCTCAATCTTTCTTGTTTTTATTCTTTGATCTTGTAAGAGTTTTTGGGAAAATTTATCAGAGGCTATTTATGTTTTTCTGTCATTTTTTAGATTATAAAAGATGTTTCAAATACTGTGATATAATATACTTACTTTATGTGGCTTATCCAGCAGTGGATAGACCATCCCAAAAGATCCAATAACGTCAGCACTTTGGTAGATTTTGTTGCAGCTCTTGTTAGCCATCAGATTTTCCAGTGAAGGGTTAGTTTACTTTGATTGATTTTGAAAGGTAAAGCCGAAGTTTATTTAAGTTAATCAGATAAGGGGAAAGTGGCCTTCACTTATTTTGTATCATGAGACTAGACTTACAAGTTTCTTTTCAAAGCAGAACGATAAACTTGTACATGAAGCAAATGAGATCTCAGAGTTTTCATGAAAGTAAGTGTAAGATACTAGTCATTGTGGGAGGGCACTAGCTGATAGTCTTTCCTTCCTGTTACATCTGGGGGAAGACTAACAGTCTTCCCTGTTTCTGTCTCAAATAGATTTTATTTAACTTTGATCATTTTCATTTTTTTTCACATCTGAATCGGAATGGACTATAGCATCCAAATGTTGTTCACATCAACTTTATTAGAGTTGGTTTCCTTCTTAGGACTTTTATTAGCTTCTTGTGATTTACAATTTCCAGCCCACAGACTAATTGTTCTTTTAATGCACTGTACTCTAGATTTAAAATGATTTTATGAAATAATATTGCTCTAATATGTGGCCTGAAGCAGTTCAATCGAGTGTTGAAAAAGAACTCACTTCTGGTGAATATTTTGAAAGGAAATCATTCAGGTAATGTCTACACATAAAAATCAGGAAGTCCGATCCCAGTTTAGCTACAGGAACCTTGTTAGCCTTGTTCTTTGCTACCACAAAATACCCAAATCTCTTTGTTTTCTTTCACCAAAACCACTCTTTTAATTTTTATTTTCTTTTTATTGTGTGGATGTGCATGGGGGCTGGAACAGATCATGTGTCTAGCTCAGAGAACATCCTTCAAGGTCAGATACCTGCTTCTATCGTGAGTCCTGGGAGTCAAACTCAGTTCATCTGATCTAAACAGAAACCCCTTTACCCACTGAGCCGTCCTACCAGCTTCGGATTCACTCTTTTTCTTTTTTAAATAATTGATTTTACATCCTGACCGCAGCCTCCCCTCCCTCCTCTCCTCCCACTCCCTCTCCCCGCCTCCCATCTGCCCCATCAATACACTCCTCCCCTGTAATCGCTCAAAAAGGGGCAGGCCTCCCATAGACTTTAGCAAAGCACGGCGGCGTATCAAGCTTCCATAAGACCAAGCACTTCCCCATGTTTTCAGGCTGAAGCAAGGCAACCCAGCATGAGGAATCAAATCCCGAGAGCCAGTCAAAGCACCAGGACAGCCCCTGTTTTCACTGTCAGGGGTCCCACATGTGGGCCAAGCTACACAACAGTCACATATATGCAGAAAGCCTAAGTCTGCCCTGTGCAGGCTCCCTGTTCATTCAGACTCTGTGAGTTCTCATGAGACAGGTTAGTGATGATTTCTGTGAGTTTTCCTGCAACGTTCCTGACCCCTCTGTTTCCTACAATCCCTCACCCATCCCCTCAGAATTCCCCAAGCATGGCCCAACATTTGGCCTTGGATGGGTCTCTGAATCTGTCTCCATCAGTCACTGGATGAAGGCTCTCCAATGACAACAGGAATAGTTACCAATCCACCACAGGGGATGGCCAGCTCAGGCTATGCTTCCACTGCTGCCAGGAGTATTAGTGGGGCCATCCTTGTAGACGAAGTTTCCCTTGTATCAGACTTCTACCTGACTCTGTAAAGCTCCCCTTTCCAGTCATCTCTCTCGGCACTGTCCTGTTCCACCCACCTCCACAGTCCAATCTTTCAAGTTCCCATGCCCACCCACCCCCAGTCCACCCAAGAGATCTCTTCTACTTCCCTTTCCAGGGAGATCCATGGGTTGCCCCCCTTAGGACCTCCTAGTTACCTAGTCTCTCTAGGTCTGGGGATTGTATCCTGATTAACCTTTACAGTTAATATCCACTTATGAGTGAGTACATACCATGTTTGTCTTTCTGGGTCTGGGTTACTGTAGCTAGAGTTTTCCTGCCTGGTCCACAGTCAGGACAAATCTGTGTCACCCGCCAGTCCCACAGCCACTCAGACCCAACCAAGTAAACACAGAGACTTATATTGTTTACAGACTGTATGGCCATGGCAGGCTTCTTGCTAACTGTTCTTATAGCTTAAATTAATCCATTTCCATAAATCTATACCTTGCCATATGGCTCGTGGCTTACCAGCATCTTCACATGCTGCTTGTCATGGTGGCGGCTGGCAGTGTCTCCCTCACTCAGCTTCCTGTTCTCTCAATTCTCCTCTCTGTTAGTCCCGCCTATACTTCCTGCCTGGCCACTGGCCAATCAGTGTTTTATTTATTGACCAATCAGAGCATTTGACATACAGACCATCCCACAGCAGGTTACCTCACTCAGGATGATTTTTTTCTGGTTCCATCCATTTCCCTGCAATTTTTCATTCTTAAGGCATGCTTGGATTTCTGTAGTCTACTTGTTCAAACTCTCTCAATCTCTGTTCAATTATCCAGTTCCAAAATGGCATCCCTATTTTCATATATCATTACTGAAACACTTCAGTTCTCAGTGTTACCTTGGCATTATTTTTTTCTGCTGCTAACACAAAATATCCAACTGTAAGTAATTTATAAAGAAAAAGAAGTTTGTTTTTGCTTGCAGATAATGTCCAAGAGAACTGTGTTAGACTGTTTAATTTCTGATTAGACCCCCACACTGTTTCATATCATGGCAGATAAACAGAAGGGAGCATGTTTTTGTTCAGGAAGACCACATGAAGAAGGGTTGGAGGCTCTCTTGATAAGATCCTGCTATTGGAAGAATAATATACTCCTGGTAGAACTAATCTAGTCTTGAGTGATTTTACCCAGTCTCTCAAGAATGTTTAATTTATTCATGAAGACATTGTTTGCATGATTCAAATGTTTCATGAAGGCCCTATCAGCTCTCAATATTGTTATATTGAGGACAAAAACTCAAAATGTCACAACCCCCAATTTGATAGCACATTCAAAACTCATGGGATTATGACATGAATAATTGTAGTCTGCTGAGGAGCTTTTAAACCAAGACAGGGATGATACTCTTTTCACTGTCCATCAACCAAGGAGAACTTGCAATAACACACCTCAGGTACATAAATAGACGTGTGGTGCTCATGGATAACAAATGCGCTGCAGCGAGAGATTGCAATGAATATAGAATGAGCTTAGAAAGAAACTTGAAATGTTCACACATAACTTGCCACCTCTTAAAAAAAACCAAAACCAAACCAAAACAAAACAAAAATCCCCAAACTCGCTAAAGAGTAATGGTGGGAAATGAAATGTTTAAGGTACTGAATAATCAAGCCTGTATGGTGACTTCAGTTCACTAAATAAAATATGTCTTATGTCATCATCTTAACATATGAACATAATCCAAGATTAAGAAAAAATAAATCCCAAAATAGCTTCCAGTTTTAAAAGTGAGAAAAGAAAATGTAAAAGGGAGGTGGATATTCTTAACTCCTCACTGTGCTGAACGTAAGTTTGCTCTTCTGCGATTACGCTTGTGTTCTGAGTATGTGTCTAGAGCATTTAGTACATAGTAGTCACTTCATATATTTTTGTTTGGTAACTTGAAAAAGAGAAATTTAGTACAAGTTGAGTGGTGGGAGAATATAAGAAAATCATAGATTGACTCAAGCTATCAAGCTTCACATGAAATAGTTTTTGCCATTTTTTTTCTTTTGTCAAGAGTGCTGAAAACTAAATGTTGAATCCAGTATTAGATGAGAAGAGTTCACAGATAGAGTTTAGGTCAGAATAATTGACAGTGAAAATCAATATGTGATAACTTTTCATTAGGGGATTATTAACCAAAATCTGGAAGGTGGGAATATAACAAAATATTATTATAATACAAATGGTTATTCTCGGAACAAACAGTAATTTAACTATCTAGGTTTAACAAAAGCAAAATGATCATTAAAAGGAAAATGTACTAAAATGTTCCAGGGACAAATATGAACCTTCCATGGGAGCTGTTGGTCAGGGAGGTCACATTGATCCCCCAAATAATACAGATTCTTGCCTTGTTTGTCTACCAGACTGCATAAGACTGTATTGCTGAAGATACCACATGCTGTGGTTGCAAGGGATGGAGGAATCAAGCTGGAACTGAGTTGGAAACCTACTCTCTGCTGCCTAGTTTTCAAACTGCTAGAAGATGCTATTCAGGCTGCTTGGGGGAGAAAGAATATCAAGGATCTTAACCAAGCATTGAATTGTATGAATTACAATACCAACTTACCAGTCAAGATGCGCTCTGTGGGTAATAGTAGCATGATTGTTTTGGGGGTGATTAACCAATCTGATTGAATTTGGGTTCAACCCACCAGAAGGGATCCTGCGCTTGATCCTGTGAGTCTAGTAAAACCCCATGACTTAGGAGGTCATGGGTCACATAAGAAAAATTAGTACTAGTGTTCAGCGAAATAGACAATTCTGCCTTCTGAAATGTCTGTCAACCCTAATCAGTAAAGTTTCTAATTTGCAGTGAGTGATGGTGAATGCAGACACATGGCTAACCAAGATGCTGAGAACAAGAGGTGGATGGGGGCTCAGCTGCAAACAAGTCATTTATACTCCCCTCCTTTAAGACTCAGGGAACCTTGTGGAAGAGGATATGGAAAGAATGAGAGCTAGACGATAGGAAGAAGGGCAGTGTCTTCATCTAGACACAACACAACCAATGTAATCATGAACTCACAGCAGCGGTGATTACTTGCATTGGGCCTGCCTAGAGAGTCCAGTTAATAGTCAGTCATGGACAGGGGCGTGGCTAATGGGAGCCCGCTCCTTACCACTGAACTAAGGGTTACTGATGGTTTCTGCAAGAGGAGGAGCTGCTGTCTTCGGTTATGTACCCGCTGCTGTGTCTACCAGGCTCCAGTGCCAGAGCCTCACAGATAGTCCTAGCCAAACTCAGGACACAAACAGATCAAAAAGACATGAGAGTGGGAAGGAGGTTGGTAGAAAAGAAGGAGGCAGGTAGATGGGGAGAGAGAGGGAGATGAGTGAGAGAGTAGGAATGAGAGAAATCAGAATGTATTATATATGCATGCAAAACTGTCAAAGAATAACGTCAGTTCATAAAAAGAAAATATGATAAAAGGTTATTAAAAGGATACTGATTGAAAAGAATTAGCTATTTTAGACCTAATATACATTGTGGTCACCATTCTGACCAACATACTTAATATACATGTATGAAATTCCCAAAGAATAGATAAACAAAAGGAAATTTTAGTATATGTTGTGGAAGATTATGTCAAGCATTTTCACAGTTTTGCCCAATAAACTCTCATTTACTGAAAATAAAGAAATCTGATTGGACACGATGTGAGAATTACTGATCACTTTTGTTCTTCTGAGTTGGAATCTTTCCACTCACAGCTCAGTTTAGGATGTGTTGAAAATTGTGTTTTTTTTTTATGTAAACCATGAAGTTTGGTTGCAAAGGACTTGCAAACACACTTATTTCATTAATAAATAATACTGTTTAGTATGCTTGCTGATGAGAGCTCTGTCTCCCCTTTGAGTGTTTCTCCCTGTGAAGATGACTTCTAGAGTTCTCCTTAGGAGAATTCCCACATGTCAGGTGGATAAAACTCATCCTCCCTTTGAATTTGTCTTGATTGCAAGAAATTAGCTAATTTCATCTCTCAGCTCCCCCTAAGTTAGTTACAGCTGTACATGTAACATTGTCTGAATTGGAAATAGACTTCAAAAATCATTCATTTGCATCTTGTGTTAGGAGATCAGACAGAATTGCAGTGGTGACAATGGCTTGGCTTTTTTTTTTGATGCTCTTTAAGTATAATACTCAGCAGATTCAACATAAATGTGTTTTAAACTTTGAATTTATTCATGTAGGTGACTTTCTCAGGAGAAGACTTTCAGGTTACCAAAGCAGAGGACCATCCCTTGCATTGAATATTTGCAATTAATGTTTTTCCCCCTGCCTAAAATGAGACTTGGTATTTAGCAGCATGCGTCAAGTCATATGTAATATTACACTAGTCAATCAATCACTCCACTCCATCTCTTCCCAGGAAGAGAGGAACTAACCAATGACAAAGTAGGTATCTTAGACAAAGCAGGCATCACCATTTCCTCATAAGACTAGTAATAAAGTCACTTGATTTTCCCTACTAATTGGGGTTTGAGTTTAATTCTTACTACAGAAAAATGATAGACAGGCATGAAGGCACATGCCTGCTATCAGCCCTTGAAAAGCTGAGACAGGAAGACTTTTGTGAGTTTGAGACAAGTCTGTGCTATATAATGCATTCTAGGCTAGCCAGGGCTGCAGACTGATACTGTCTCAAAAAGCCAGTGTTTAAAATAAAATAAAAAAATAATGAAACTGAAACTAACAACCTGAATGTAAGCATTGTGGTAATTTGAATGTAACTGGCTCCCACAAGCTCATAGGGAGTGCCACTACTGGGAGGTGTGGCCTTGTTGTAGTAGGTGTGGCCTTGTTGGAGGAAGTGTGTCACTGTGGGGGTGGGCTTGGAGGTCTCTTTTACTCAAGCTTCACTCAGTGTGACACACAGAGTCCATTCATTTCCTGTTGCCTGCTAGATATAGGACTTTCAGTTACTTTGCCGGCACCATGTCTGCCTGCAAACTGCCATGCTCCCCACCATGATGATATTGGACTGAACCTCTGAAACTGTAATTGAGCTATCCCAATTAAATTAAATTTTCCTTTATAAGAGTTGCTGTGGCCATGGTGTCTCTTCACAGCAACAGAAAGCCTAACTAAGACAAGCCCTTAGAGGCTTGTAGGGAATCACTGCTCCATGGGGTCTAAAGATTTTGGTTCCTTTCCATTTCTATTCTATCTGGTATTCTTATTATCAAGGTTCAATATGACTTAGCCACATTTCCAATGTTCTAGTCATTGGAAAGACAAGTGAAGGAAAGTAAATATTCCCTCCAACTCCTTCTTATCCCTCTCCTCCTTCTTGTCATCCTCTTCCTTCTTTTACAGAGGTGGCCAGAGCCCAGATCCTTGCTCATGCTAGGCAAGAGCTCTACTGCTGATCATACAGAGGCAAGGGTCTTTATATAAGAGGACAAGGAACTACAATGAGTTATTTGTCATACAAATACAAGGGGTTTGCTAAAATGCCACATGTATCTCCATGGGTCACTGAAAACTTTGTCCACTTTTTTTTGAGAGACCATGAGCATAACCAGTGATTGTTATATAAGAAAAGGAAAATGGATTTTGGGGAAAACAACTGCTAGTTTCTGTCCTACCTCTTAGTAGTACTGTGAAGGTCAAGTAAAGTGACAGATGGAGAGGAAATACGATATTAGGTATTGATAGGAAAAGTGGTGGTAGCTGGTCTTGGAATTAGCTACTAGACGCTGAGCAGGAACCCAGTTCCATGTCCTTAATCACCTCCTTAAATTTTAGTTCCTATCTATTTAAGGCCCAGGATAGGTGCTCTTCATGACCCTTTCCCATGTCTCTCATTGTGATCTTGTCCAGTGTGCTTTCTGAAGAAAATCTCTGATCCTTGTTTAAACCCATGTGTCTCGCCTGATCGCATAGCTGATGTTAACTAATTGTTGTACATTTCTCTCCTGAGTCTGATTCCTCAGCTAGGTGATTCCAATATCTGCCCTGGCTTCTTTTATTCACTTATATTCTAAATAAGTCAAACTTGATAAGTTTTGTGCAGCTTCTGTAAAGGATAGGAACACAGCTGAAAAAAATGATGTATCTTGGGAGGTGTGATAATAATCAGGCCATGGAACCTGTAAATCACAGTTGGAGTGGTCAATTAAATAGGTCTTCTCCCCACTGAGAACCCCGAAGCATTGTGAATGTAGGTCCTGGAACATGCTGGCTTTCGCCAAGAATTCAACATTAAAGTGGGTCACCTCAGTCATCAAAAAGCACTTGACAGAAGATAAAAATTGTTGAGCAGGATTATCATAAATCTTGAGTTCAGTCTCAGCACTTAGCTCCCACCGATCTCGTTTGAAATCAGTTTCAAGAGACAGGAGAGGAGATAATTATGATCCCATCTTCTTTAAATCAGAAAAAGAAAAGTAAAGGTCATTTCACTCAAGTTCACTTTCAAAACAAAAACTCTCTGATTTTCTAAACATGTTTATTCTATTTTCATTTTTGCTGGATGGAAAATTCATTACTTTCTGAAATAGTCTATTGTTCTGTTTACTGAGAAATCTTGCTATTGTCTACTGATACCTCTTTTCTGCCTTTCAATTACCCATGTGGGAATTATCTGAATTTTATTGCATTGAATGCTATGAGACTCTACTAAACGGCATTTTCCTTGATTGAGTTTTGCTACCTAACACTCAAATGTCTGTATGCATTCATTTACATTAACCAAATCTGTATTGCATCTTGCGGTAAGCAAAGTGCTTGTTACCTATAGCTACATATTCCATCCATTCAGATTGGCTATGTGGTGTAATAGCAAGCAACATTACCACCTTAATGGCTTAGAAATAAAGATGTCTTCATTCCTTACATTATACATCATCTCATGTTTATGGGCCCTCTGCTTCATGTGGTCCTTCCTCATCAAGAACAACTGCCTGATGAAGGCTTCATGATCTGTTAGATCACTGGTTATAATGGAAACAAAACAGGAAGGTGTTGGTTAGAATGCTAGTATTAAAAATTTACCACACAGCAGTCACATTCCACAGGGAGTTTTATTTTATGTGAAGGAGCTACAATACTACTATATGGGTACTATATGGATATACAATACTACTATATACAGTACTACTTCCAAATGGAAGAGACATATCCAAAACTATCCATTATCAAAGAAAATATTAAGGAAAAACATATGCTTGATCAAATATGTTCACCATGCATTCATAATTCTTGTGTAATACAGAATAAATTTCATGGGCCACAGTTTCTAGCAATATCTAGCTTATCTGTGTGTACTCATTTTAATACAGATATATAGGAATTTAAGATATTAGTTAACTTCCTCGCATCATACAGTATACACTAGCCAAAACAGAGCAGGATAATTTCAATGAATATTCTCATTTGGAAAAGAAATCATGGAAGTCATGTGGCAGGTGCTTGTCAATTCTAAATTCCTATGCAGCTAGGCTAAGAAAGCTCTATATTTCTTGCACAGACCCTGTTGCCCTTCCTAAGAATAGCTCCCTTGTTCCTTGTTATTTGTGGACCTCTGGAAGATTTTTCTTTTCTGTTATCCTTTGTAGGCACCTGTGAAAAATGAGAATTGGAGAATACAACTTTTCTTCAGGCCCAAATGGCTTTCTATGTCCACTTTCTTTTTACAGATGGCTGACAGTTCCAGGATTGATTGAAACCCCAGTCAATGGTATCCTCCTTTACTCCATCCTGGTGCTTTGTTACAATATTTTTCTGGTGTCTTACCTATTTGATTCCAATCTACACATTGTGTTAGGAATTTCACCCATAGCTCTTTGTAAAACATGGTTCTTAAGACAAAGGTGTTTTTTTTCCCTCCAACTTCTTTATCCATACATTTCTAAACCTTGCCTTATTGTAGATACTTTTAGCCAGTTGGACTGGGCTATACACATTTCCTTTAGTTTAAACTCACATTAAGTTATCTTAATCCAATAGCAAGTTTCTTTAGTTTGGTCTTTGCCTGCACAACTGAGTTTAACTTGGCCTTTGCCACTCAAAGACTGTGAATTTTATCTTTTGCTCTTTGGGATAGGAAATATTTCTTTTTCATTTTGATTGCAACTCCAGTATTTTTTTTTCTGAACAAATGGTTACCAGCATATGCCACATATTGTTTCTCTAACCCCTTCTCTAAGGGTTTGGAGTTCATTGGGTATGTGATTTGCATATCAATTTATGACAGGCTACAGCTTTTCCAGATGTTTCCCCAATGTTCAACTCAGAACAATTGTTTCCATACCTATTTATTGCTAAGCCAGTGGACATTGTGTAGTTTAAAAAATATGCTTGTTTCAGCCACTTCCTTTTCTCATATAAGTGTCCATATTAATTAAAACATTCTTGATTATTCTTGGTAACAGACACATAAAATATTATTTCAGTTTAAGCTCATGAAAACTTATTATCCATATTATTTATTATCTACATTACATGCACTTTCAATTATACATTGGCTTCAGAGGAGAACATCAGTGAGGGAGACTTGTTTAGAGTGTCACTGCATGTAATGGCAGACAGAGGAGAATTTTGAGGGCTGTTGTCAAAAATAATAAATGTCAAACATAATCATATTTTACTGAATAAAGCAGGTCACAGGACCATGTCAAGCCTGTAGAGGGGAACTTCAATATTACTGTATGCCTAGAAGAACCAGAAATGTTGATTATTGGTATTGATCATGACCCCAATCCACTCAGTTTCCATAAAAGATTGTCTGTGTTTTCAATCAGAATCTCTGTGTGTGCTATCTTTTGCACAGGCAACCTCTTAATGTGATTCCATTATTCAAATATTTTAGACTTAGAATATTTTAATCAACTAACCATAATGAAAAACTTGTATAATGCTTACTGAATTTCAGAAAAAGGAAACAGAGATCTATTGTGAAATTAATCAAGACTTTGTCTCAAGAATATTAATGAATATTAATGACAGGAATAAAAGGTATTCTATTGTCCAAAACCAGACATTCAAAATTCAAGTCTCACCTTGAGGATTTTGATCAACTAGAACTTGTTTCTGATTCTCTGCTGCTCCTTTTATTTGTATATGAAATGTGAATTTGCAGAGACACCATTAAGATTTTATTAATCTGTGCAGAGCAAAAGACCATATTCTTTCAAGGGAACTGTGTCACACAGACGTGTAGCAAACATCAGAGAACAAAACCAAAAATGATTCTTATCCTAAGGCAGTTAATTTGACTGAAATAGGATTTATATTAATAATTGAAGGAAGGAAAGAATTGCAACAACTACTCAAATTTATATATTATATATAATACATACACACATGTATATGTATATATATTCTTTATTTTGTTTTAAAAACAAAACAAGGCTCTAAAAGCCAAATGAATAGAAAATGTTTTGGTGAAATTATTTTCAACAATTAGTTGACAACCCAGCTAACATGGCATCGTTTGAGATCTAGTAGAGCTGTCTACTTGTTACTGATTGCTTAATTATTTTATTGTTCATAAAAAGACCTCAGAAGAGAACATTCAGTGGGAAAAGCAGCAAGCCTTCTTTGTAAAGCTGACCCTCACTGTGCTTATCTCTGCACATAATCGTCAGTCATCCAAAGCATCTCAGGATGGATTAAGTTTTCTCTTTATTATCACAAGTCACAGGACAGACAGGAATCTCAATTCCCAATGTCTCACCGTACTGCTGACATGAGTGAAGCAGCTTTTCCTCTGGCATCCTTTCTCTCGGACATCTACTCTTTCAAAGGCATTTTGCCTCCCACTGTTGAATTGATCTTTTCAAAACTGCTTTTTATTTTTGGGGCCATATCAGTTCAAGCCATGAATAACTTTTGATTCCCTATTGTTTATAGAATAAAATCCAGATTTCTTCACTAGCACGCATGATTTCTTTGCACTTGTAAGAGAGCAGCCATTCTCTTTCTCCCTTTCTCAGTGTGCCACTGGCATTCCCATTTCGGAAATGCTCTTCTATCCCAGCAATCACATCTTGACGATTCTCTCCCTGAAGGTACCTATGAATAGACTTCTGTTATTAAGTTTCATCTTACAACTTCTTATTTTCTCCTTTCCATAACATATACAAGTACATATTCAGTTTGTACAAAGAGATGCAGTTATCAAGTAATGAGATGAATTAATAAGCCAAATAATGTATTTTTAAATTCTCTTTAAGCCCAACCTTAGAATCGGAAAAATGCTATTTACAGGCCGGGAGACGGGGCTTACTCTTGTCTCCTGGAAAATCTGTGAATGTGTTTCATAACCAGATCCCCACTTTAGTCTCTTATTCACTAAAGCCAGCAATATCTTGGTAAAGTTGGTTCTCCTTGTTGTCTTATTTTCACATTTAAAAAAAAAAGACCACAGAATTCCTCTAGAGATTCTACTTCTTAATAGGGTACCAACCTTATTATTTATCAGTGTGGGTTAGGATAAATATTGATATATTTTTTAAAAACTAGACTCCACGTTTGAACACATTGCTATGATGGATCAGTATGGGGACAAATATCTCTGCTTTTACAGACTCTCTGTGTTCTTGTGATGCAGACTTTCAGCTCTGCTTGCGTTCTTCCTAACATGAAGTAACAACTAGTCTTGATCATTGAAGTAAGTTCTTTGACCCTTCAGCCTCTTCATTCACCTTTCTCTCTCATACAATCATTCATAATACACTGCTTTCAGGTATAGTACATTGACCCTACCAGCACTGACTCCCATCAGACTCAGTCAGTCTTGACACCAATAGTCCATGGTTTGGCCACATGAAATAGATCATCCAGGTGGTGTGGGATCCAGCACACTGCTACTTATTCTCATCTCTACTAATATTTGAAATCTTTCTAAACTACTGCTAACCACTGCATGGTATAATCAGTCCTGTCCTGGTAACAAGCCTAAGGTGTAGATGAGTGTGAAACTTTATAGGAGATTCTTGAAAGAATAAATAGAGGTAGCATTTATTTACCTACTTGGGGTGGAAACTAAGACAATGTATCATGTATCAGTAGATGATAGATAATCTCCAAACTTTATGCTTTAAATGAAATAGGAGCTTGATTCTCTCTCACTTACAATATGTGGCCCAAAGCTGGCAGGGGGATAGTGCCTGGTAAGGTATTGCAGACAATCAGGCTTCATAGTTGTCTCTGGTACCCGAATATGTGACTTTCTTCTCTCAGTCCATGCATGCATCTGTACCAGAAGCTTCCATTTCATGTATGCCAAGGAGAGGGAAAACACTAGGTTATTTTCCTTTTAGAAGATGATATGAAATAGTCTCTTTCATGTCTTTTCATGATTTTCAGGCATCACTCAGGCTGGACATGCTAACACCTAGGAAGCTCTGCACCTTGCCACAATCTTCAATTTCCATAAGCTTAAAAAAGAGGAGGAAAGTATATACTAGTAGAGGACCATCATTTCCTTATGCCTGAAATAACCTCAGTTAGTTTGTATCTTGTTCTAATTCATCACAAGAAACTAGGTTTCCAAAAAGTATACAGATATGTAACTCTGTGATGCCTAAGAGTGAAATTTATACATATATGGTAGACTATACCATTCATGTAAGTATATGAATTATTTAAATGTTTACTGCTATCATTTTAATGTAATTTAAAGATATAAACATTGGAATAGATGCATATATTTCTTAGGAGTATATCATTAAGCAAATCATCCAACTAGTAGGTAACCATGGTGAGTAACCAGAAGCCTCATTAATGTTTAATTGAATTATCTTAGTTCTTTCTTTTCACAATCTGCATCCTGTTGCAAAAGTAATTTAATCTGACATGTTTTATCCTTCTCCAGGCTATCCTAATGGTTCCATGATCCTTCCTGTGAGATCTGATTCACAGTCATTCATCCTTACTCTTCTCGGGAATGGAATGGACTAAGATGGGTTGAGGCTTTTATTCTTTCCACCCTCTCATTCTGCTGCCCTTTCTCCGCTTGCAGGAGCCCCTCTCCTCTGTGTGCAGTCAGGGAAGCTTGTGCTCAGTGACATCTCCTGATGATCTCTAGTCTAGGGACACCTCAGTGAACATGCCCTGTTGGCCTAAGTGTCTATGTCTATGGCCTGTCGATGTTCAGCATCCCACATGCCTGGTTTCCCTGGTCCTTTGCCCCTGTATCATGCTGTGTTTCGTGTTTTCACATTGGACAGTCGGTTGTTGAAACTGCAACTCGTGTCCAGCCACTCTGATAAGAGCTGGAAATGGAGGCTCCCCAGCTGTCAGTCCAGGGTCCGTGGACTCCCATTAGCTTGGGTCAGCTGTTTCTGCAGTTTCCCCACCATGATTCTGACCTGCTTTGCTCTCACCACCTTCCTCTTTTCAACTGAACTCCAAGACCTTGGCCAAGTGCTTGGCTGTGGGTCTCTGTATCTGCTTCCATCAGTCAGTGGATGGAGGTTCTATGATGACAATTAGGGTAGACACCAATCTGAGTGCAGGGGAAGGCCAGTTCAAGCACCCTCTCCACCATTGCTATGGGTCTTAGCAGGGGACAGTCTTGTGAGTTCCTGGGGTCTTCCCTAGCTGTAGCTTTCTCCCCACCCCCTTAATGGTACACTCTGTCTGTATATCTCTTTCATTGCTCTCTCTCTCTCTCTCTCTCTCTCTCTCTCTCTCTCTCTCTCTGTCTCTCCTCCATGTTCCCACCTCCCTTCCCTTCCCATCCCATCCCCTCTATTCCTCACCTCTCAGTTTACCCAGGAGATCTTAACCCTTTCCTCTTCCCAGGGTAATCCATGTGTGTCCCTCTTAGTGTCCTCCTCTTTACCTAGCTTCTCTGGGGTTGTGGATTGGGACCAAACTAGGCCTTCTGAATGTGGGTGAAAGTTGCGCGGCTTGATATGTTTGTGGGTCCCCTGGGACCAGGACTTATCCTGGGTACACGAACTGGCTTTTTAGACCCCATTCCCTATGGTGCTATGCCTTACTCAGCCTTGACTGGGGGGAGGGGCTAGTTCTGTCCCCAGCATGGTATGATAGCCTGTGTTGACTACCTAAGGGAGGCCTTACCCTCTATGAGGAGGGGATGGGGGTGAGATGGGAATAGGTGGGGGAGGGGAGTGGGAGAAGAGGCAGAAGGGGGAACAGGGGTTGGTATGTAAAAGGAAAGAAAATTTTTTAAATAAAAAATTATATTAAAAAAACAAATACATTCATCAAACAGAAAAAGAGAGCTGGAAATGGGGAAACCATCCCCTCCCCTAAAAAGTCAATAACAGCAATAGAGGCTGAACTGCACCGGTGTCAGGATTATCGAGTCTAAACAACGATTGAACATAGAGGGAATTATTGGAAGTTCTGGTAACTGAAAATTCTAAGGCCCTGATTCTTAGTAGTTGATTTTTTCCCCCTTTAAGTGCCTTTATTCTCGTGGCTTTTCATGTGTCATGTAATCAAAGAAACTTTGCTATTGACTTTTAATGTCTCTTAAACCTCAAGGTCGTCGATTTGGTTCCTGTGTAAGTGGACTAATTCCCCATTTTCCTCAGTGGCCTGCCCTTCTTTCTGCTCTTTGTGGGATTCCCACTAGATTTGTGAGCTCCTCACAGCCCTGGGTTGTGCCACTACCAAAGGTACCAAACTGATAACTTGCAGCTTTTGTTTTTACTGTCTGTCTATATTCCAGCAGAAATTCCTATTCAGTTTCCATCATCTCTAACTCTCTTCCCTGTGAATGTTTCTTCTATCTGAATACTTCCTGTAAGCAGCCTGGAGACCTAGGATGGGGCTCTCAGATTTTCAAGTCCAAGAAAAGACACTTGCCGGTAATGAGTATCGTATTCATATACTGGAGTGTGTCTCAAACCATGTGAACACATACCACAAATACACACACACACACACACACACACAAGAGAGGGAGAGAGAGAGAGGGAGACAGAGAGAGAGGGGGGAGCTGTTTTAAAGCTAAACCTTGATAAGAAGTGCAACTGTGGTTATCTGCAGAAGGACAAGTCAACCAACTCCTGGTATAGATGAGGTGGATGAGCTCCAGTCCTGCCCCACTTACTGAGGAGGTGTTGGCAGTGGATAGTTGCTTGAAGCAGGGGCGGGGGTCATTCTTATTGAGGAGATTGCAACTGGAAAGTTACCCCTGCTGTGGTGGATGACCATACACCCAAGCACATATAGATAGCACTAATTGGAGTAGTGGTTTATTTAAAAAAATTAAATGACATGACATGGGAAGCAGGGTGCATGACTGGGGATAAGGGAGGTAGGTGGAGGGGAAGTGGAAGCAGATATGGTCATATTTCATTGTATAAACATGATCATCTCAAATATCAAAAAATATTTTAAAAGATGTAGGAAAAGTTTGCTTAAGGAAGCAGCAAAGCAATCGACTCTACCATTGTCTTGAGCAAGTAAGAAATAAACTGAAGTCCTATGCTAGAGCCTCAGTTAGTCTGAACGACTAAAGTTATTTTACAAATATTTCTGCTATATTCCTCCAGTCAAAATTGAATGTTAAAACATTCAGAACCAGCATGGGAAAAACAGAGTACAGGAAAACCAAAATCCAAACAAAAGGAAAACAAAGCAATTATGTAACAACCAAACCAATGTGCCTAGAACTCTTGGAGGAAGACAGTCTGCTACGAATGAGCTCATGAGGCAGAAAATAGAAAGCACGCGAGGAACTATCACACCTTGAGGGAATCAGGCAACACGAGTTTGGAAGAAATTGCTCTCTTGGAACTTGAGGTAACGGAGCAAAAACAAAGAGGCCATGTGATGATCTCTGCATTCTTAAAATAATTTTTAAAAAATCCAAAAAAGGAATAGTCATAGGGAACAGGAAAAGACAATAGCAAAATGAATTGTAGACTAAAAAAAGGAACAAAAATGAGACCTTTGCCAATGAAGAAAGGCGTCGCTAAAACTGAAATGTATGAGGTACTTATAGAGTACGTTTTGTAGTTGAACAGATTTCTAGTGATGGGGACACAGGGAAGTACCTAGGATGCAGCCCAGAGGATAATGGAATGGGGACTATGAAATAGAGGTTGAGGAATGAGGAGAAGATGAGAAAGTGATCATCAGGATGAAGAGCAAGAACGTCAGAATCAGCATTCAAATGCATGGAGCGATCCTTTCCCCTCAGATTCCAGGGTCATAAGAGAGTATGTGTGTGATACAGTATGACAGAAATGGTGAGATACTGGAAATGAACACTTGAATGCATATCCTTTTCTAGGGAAGGATGAAGTGGGGTAGGTTAAAGAGAAGGTACACCTCTGATTTATTTTGTTGTCTATGGCTCTATTTTCCTGAATGCACTGGGTCACATTTTATGTATTTTGTTTTGTTGTTGCGAACCTTAATAGCTCTAATATTAATTTGTCTTTTATCTAAGCCACCTGTCACTCATCTATCATTTGTATTTATGTGCCATGTCATTCATAAGCATATATGCATATATATTTAAGTGTTATATGTACATATCTCATTCACATACATACATTATTGGATCTGTATATTTGGGTTTGGAATTTGCATATTCAACCAGCTATAGATCAAGAACATTTTTGTGCAAAAAAATTGTGAAAAAAAATTTGCAGCCCTTATTTCTTGTCATTATTCCCTAATTACACTTTGCAATTTGATGTTTGGAACCCAGGTCTGCACATTCCTGGTGATGAATGCTTCTTTTCCTTCTGCTCACATGGGTCTGGATGTCACTGTAGGGCAAACAGGATGTCTTTCTCCTGACATGGGCTTTTGAGGAATGTTTCTCTCAATCAAGAAGCATCCTTTATATATGGAAAAATGCTCCCATCATCTGTCAAAGCTGATTTTCAGATCACCAGTAGTCAGTAGCAAACGAGTTTTCTGGGGTAGAAGGGTGGCAGAAAATATACGGAGGGCATCTTGGGCAGCTGCTGGCCTCAGGTGTACCACTGATAGCTTACAGCTCATTAACCTAGACAGATGCCCTTGGAATGCAACGGGCCAGACATTGCAGATTTTAGAGCTGTAGCTAGGATGTACAGTGACCAGGGTGAATAAGGGTCCACCTGTCAATTTGGGGATGAATGTTGAATGCTCTGTCAGCCCTGCATAGACAAAGCAAGAGTATGCACTTGCCTTCAGCTTTAGACATTTGGAGTGGCTATTAGCTAGACACTTTAAGCCTAAGGATGACTTTCACTTTGCCTTCCTCCCCATACCCACTGCTATGAACCGATGTACGCTCATCCATCTGCTGTTCTGTAGAACACTTTTGGGGGGGGGGGGCGTGGTTCTTCCAGCTCATGTTCTAGACCCTGTTTCATTCAGTCACTTAGAACCCCATTTCTCCCTCAGTTGTTTTATTTGTTATTTCCTTGCAGTGTATAAACAGGTATAAATCGGAAAAACCAAAACAAAACAAGGTAACAAGAGAAACAAAACCAGAGTTCTCGCCATTTCTTTAAAGCCATAGTTCTCACAGGAGAGGCATTCACTTGAGTCTTTCTGCAGGGCTATCCCCAGCTCCATCTTCAGCCCACTGCAACCAGACTTTTCGATATACCTGAACTTGTGCTGGGAATGACATCTCAGTCACTACCTCCAATAAGCACTGAAAACAACATTTGCTTCGGTGAGTTTGTCACTGGAAAATATTCTCTTCTTGACACTGTTCTTCCCTTTCTTCCTTCCTTCTGGTCTCTTCACTCTTGTTTGCTCAGCTCCTTTTGGTCTCTCGATCTTCTCTTCTTCTCTTCTCTTCTCTTCTCTTCTCTTCTCTTCTCTTCTCTTCTCTTCT
>CABHPH010153724.1:25883-42641 GCA_902168325.1 Peromyscus nudipes
CTCTTCTCTTCTCTTCTCTTCTCTTCTCTTCTCTTCTCTTCTCTTCTTCCTCCAGTGCTATATCTACTGGGTTCCTTTCTCAGCATCATTTGCTTCCTTTCTGATCCTATCACTTTCTTTGAGGAGTTGGTTCACCACTCAGTCAATCTTCATCCCCTACCCCTGCTTCCTCTTGAACTCTGCATCCGCATGCCAGTGAGCATCTTTGCTCAAATGCCGCACAACTGACACTGACTCCTCACATAGGAGCTGAACTCGCCACGTGCTTGTCCTGACTCAGTGTCACAGCTAGTGGTACCCACACTACTGCCCGCAGGTGTAGGTTGCACACAGACACTTAACTATGTCTCTACACTAGGTTACTGTGTTTGGCATCATTACATTTTCAACTTGTTTTGGTTTTGTCCTCTTCCTTCTGTCCTCACTGTCCTGTCTCAAGCCCAAGCCTTTTGTTTGAATTTCTGCCACAGCCTAACTGACTTTCTTGACTTAGGAATTGCAATGGTGTCTCCCCAGTCGTGTGGACTCTCATTTACTCTTTACATTGATCTATTGAGACACACCATTCCATAATTTATATGTTTAAGGTTACTTACAGATTTTGGGATGGAGCCCAGGCTTCTCAACACTTTGTTCATGGCCCCTTAACATGTGTATCCATAATGTCTCTGCAATATTTTATCACAACTGTCCCAAAGTCTGAGGGCCTGCCCCCCCTTACAAACACACACACACACACACACACACACACACACACACACACACACACACACACACCTTTGCATTTGCTCCATTTCTGCTGTGTAGGGAGCCTGCTAACCAACATTTGTCTAAATTTGCTCCCTTTGAAGAAGCACCATTGATTCATTTCCCCTCAACTTCTTCATTGCCACATCTGTGTCATCCCCATGTCGTTTTGTGCAGAGTATTATGGATTCTCTGCCATAGAATTGCCACAGCGTGTTATGCTGATCTTTGGACAAATGTTGTACTAATAAGACTTCTGTTCCTGGAGGAAGAATCAGATGATGTTTGGATTTGTTTTTCACACACTCGGCATAGTGTCTGGAACAGATGAGGAGGATTACAGAATGATATTCTTTGCCCTACGTCCTTTGTATTCTGTTCTGTTGCTGCTTTTATTTCCAGCTTAAACCAGACAGTCTCCTTTAGAACTACCTTTTCTCTGTCACTCAAGGTGAATTTGAGTTCAAGGTCACATCTTCGTCCTTTCACGGCCCTCGCATTGGGGCCACATTTGGCACCATTTGTCTAAATTGGAGGGTTGAGCTATTGAACCCTCTCTTTTTATTTTCTGACTTGTTTCTGAAACTTATATTTTGGCTTAGCATGATCTTTCTCGAGTTTCCCATCTCACTTTGTTTTCTTCAGTCTCTCTGCCCCTTTAGTTCGAGTCATTTTCTCCTTCCTTTCTCTCATGCTGAAACTGAAATCAACCTGTCACCTTTTGTTCTTTCCTGTCAGTCAATCTCTGGCCTGTGACAGATTAATGTTGACAAGCTTTTGTATTGAATAAAAAGAAAAACGGCTTCCCTCTGTGCTTGAGAAGGGAGCACTCAGCACACAAACAAGTTGAGGAAAGGGCTATTTATCACAAAGAAGTCAGAACAAGGGAAAGAGCATAGATTTATTGTATTCTATCAATTCTGCTAAAATCAGATCAAGTAACTAATCATCCATGTTACTTCCAGACTTTTCCCTCATAATGCTGCTTAACTTCCAGAACAAGGAAGATTTATGGTGCCTGAAACTGATCTCTAAATACTAGCATCTTGTTGGCATGTTGAGAGGGGAAACCTGTAGAGTACTCACTCTGCCATGCTCTTTTGAACATGAATGCTTATTGTAATATTTTGAGACAAATGTAAGTCTTAAAAATTGCATGACAGTAAATTGAAATCAGAAAAATAGAGACATATGTTTTCCAAATTCGTGTAAACAGTTTGCAGAGTAATAATAGAATATTAATAGGATATGCATAGAGGGAAATGTTATCTTGATTACAGAAGAAGAGCACTAAAATCTACAGAACTGGGTTAGAATTCTTTATCTTAAGCTTAGCAGACACTTGACCTTGGACAGAACCTTTGAGTCTGTAGATGCCAATATATCTAAAGATTAAAAAGAGTACTAGATTAAAAAACTCAGCACAGTTCCTAATAAATGACATGAGCAGGATGTCAGTAAATGACTAAAATATGCTCGCCACCAAGCGTGCTCATTCTCCTCTTTTCCTTTATTCTTTTCGCATTCCTGTTCTCAAAGCATTTTTTCTCACTCCTTCCGAAACCAATACTTTTCAAACTGTGTTTTAGACTCATTAATGGGGGATGAAATAAACCTAATGATCCCCACTAAAAAGTGTAATAAAAGGGATTATGTACCTATTACCTTGATAACTAGATGAGGTTTTCAGAAGTACCAATTTTTGACAGATGATCTTACTAAATACCATTTTGATGGATTAGAATGAAGATCAAAGTCCAAGACACAGACTTCTTAATATATGGAAGTTTAATATGTTACTGTGTAATACATATTTTTATCCTTTCTTTCTTATTTTCCTTTTTCCTGTCATTTTTAGTTTTAAAAATCTATTCCAGTTCACACGTCTATGCTGCTTTCAATTAATTAATGAACTAAATGTTTCTACTATACTTTAAGCTCCATTTCTCTAGCCACAGAGCCTTGGGTAGTTTCTACATTATTGCTATCATGAACAATTCTGTCCCCTTTGGGATTTGGAAACGTTATTCTCTGGGACAGGTGTCTGGGATTGTAATTATTGGAGCATAGAGTATGCATATTCCTGATTTTCACAAACCTCCATCATTGTTTTTCCTGTAGCTGGATTGGATCACTGGCTGTATACGGGAATTCAGTCTCTGAGTTATAGTTTGACATTTAATTTTGGCCACCATTTTGGCTATTTTGTCATATGGATATTTTATGCTGTCTGTGTTTTAATTTTCATAAGCTTTCATTTCTAATGGTTTAAGTGTATATTTTCACATCAGTCTTTTTATATATATTCTGTTCACACATTCTTTTCTGGATTTACATACTTTCTGCTGAACCCCTGATTCATGGTGGAGTAAGAACCATGCACTAATAACATGCCGTCATTATTTGTCAGCTTTGTGGACACACACCTGTTTCCCCTTATGGCTTCAGCATCTGAACTGCCATTTTCCTTTTCAGTTTATCTTGAGCCTCCAAATGTATGACTTAAAACTCCACTAATCATTGTATCTTATATTTCCTTAACTAGATCCCAACTGAACCAACAGCAGGGCTGCCTTTTGAAATTTCCACCTTCAAGGTTTTAAAACAAGAGCTTCTACCTTTTTACAATTATGCCTTCCCACTGTCCCATGACTGAACTTCCTACTTGATTTCCCAGAACATTAGCAAGGAGGTTACAGGACTTCTCTGACACCCAACTACAGACACAGTTCTGTCTCGGAAGAATTTATACGCTGATGAGTCAAACCACACAGCTGTGCACTGAAACTGCTCAACGATGTGTAATACGTACTGCCTACCTGCATGAATCTCTTTGTTTTTGGCATAAGTGCCCTACTTGCTGTGTGTTGTTGGTGTGTGTTGTTGGAGGAGAGGTACATTTATCTGCTTGCTTCTCGAAATAATCAAGTCAACAGAATGGCAGTGACATTGGCTGGATAAAAACTGAGTTTTATTCAAGGATAAAAGGTTCTGAGAAAGGAAATATGTTTTGATTTATCTGAGAGAGCCCTACATTCCTAACATTTGATTCAGTGTGGCATTTTCCTAGGCAAAGATATCTTAGCTGGGATAATTAATTATGTAATCACATAGGGCTGATACAAAGAATAAAGCTGGTTTTGATACATTTAGCAAAAACAAATTAGTGGTTTCATGAGGAATTGGAATTTTAGATGATGGATAACTTCTTGATTTTACTTTTGAATATCATCTGAAAACATATACATATGGTTGAGTAATATACATGCATATATATATATGGTTGAGTAAATATAGTCACTAATACAAGAGTGGCTGAAGGGATTGTTTTCAACATCTGTTTCAGCTGTTTCAACATGTTCTTTGGATGGCAGTTTCAGTGTGACCTAGGAATTTATTTAAGATGGAAATTCTTGGTTTCTACTGTGAACCACTGAATTGGGTCTTTATCAGGGTCTACATATTGCTGTCTTAGTCTCTCAGGGGTCTCTGATATATACAGGTGTTCAAGAACTGTGGTGTCATGTATAGATAGCACTTGTGAAGGGAGGGGCTAGTACTGTGTCATAATCTTGCTACCAGTCTCTAATAGTTCATTAAAAACCTATTTGTGCTAGAATGTTCATCCCGTGAAAGACAGAGTAAACCACAGAAACTAAGTAAAATAAGTCCCTACCCTTGTAAAACACCAAAGTCTAGTTGGAAAAAATGTACACACACTCACAAAAAGTTGTGTTATAGTAGACGATGATAAATCAAAAGACAGATGAAATTGTCCATTGGAGGTAGGAGGGAATTCCCGCCAGCTAGTAAATTTAAGAAATACTTCGTGGGGCATGTAGAACTTCGAGAGAGCAGATGGTAAAAGGCAGAAACCAGAGTCTGACTGAGGAGACAAGATAACTCTGTCCACAGTGAGAAGTCACTGAGGAAAGTAGGGTTGACAGGTTGAGGAACTGCACCAGGCTACTGAAAAAACATGCTGAGGTAAAACATGTTTTGGAAACGTGGAACAGAATGAAGGAAAACACTGTTATCTTCCACACACACTTCTGAGTCTTTGAAACGCTACTGAATCATATGCTGTTCTAAAAAGGGTCAAGGCGCTGCGAATTTTGTAGGCCTCAAAGAAACAGAGGCCATAATAGGATTCGATCCCTGAGAACTCTGACAAGAACAGTCCCCGAATCATTACTTGCATGCATGGCAAGGTACCCAGCATGCCTCATGTACAAACCAAGGTACCCAGCATGCCTTATGTACATACCAGGGTATCCAGCATGCTTCATTTACAAACCAAGATAATCAGCTCACCTCATGTGTATATCATAGTACCCAGCCCAACCACTATGTCTTATTTACCTGTAGAATCCCAGTTTCATCAATAGTGGCTTAGATAAAAGTGATGCTCATAGAGATGTTCACATAACCCATGTCTTTCGGTTTTCACTAAGATAGAAGGTGAGATGATTGCAATTTTGTATTTGTGGAACAAATGTAAATAAATGATGTTCATTGCATGTGAATTGCAACTTACTGGTTAGGTTCTTGTCTCTTTATAACAAAGATGCAAAAGAGAACATTTGGCAAATAGAGGCAGCATTCCACTTTCAAGGTGGCATCTGTAAGAATTAAATCCATAGAAACAGAGATTCCAAAAGCTCTTGCAAAGGCTGGTTAGAGAGTTATTGTTCAATAGGCATAATGGCTCAATTATAGCATATGAATAAGTTCTAGAGGTCAGCTATACTATACAATTCCTGTAGTTAGCAATATGTCAGGACATGTACTTCAACACTGGTAGAAGGTAGAGCTCATGTTCTCAACAGTGGTTCTCAACCTTCCTAATGCTGCAACCCTTTAATATAGTTCCTCATGTTGTGGTGACCCCCAACCATAAAATTATTTTTGTTGCTACTTCATAACTATAACTTTGCTACTGTTATGAATCATAATGTAGAATCTGTGTTTTCCAATGGTCTTAACTGACCCACATGAAAGGGCCATTCAACCCCCAAAGGGGCCATGATCCACACGTTGAGAACCACCGTGTTAAGTGTTTTTTACCACAACACAAACAACAAAACAGGAGCTACAAGTGTAACACGAATTGCTTAATGGTCTTATTAATAAACAACAACAACAACAACAACAACAACAACAAACCCCCAACAACCCAGAGCCAGATATTGGAGTGAAAGCTGAAAGTTCAGAGAAACAGAACAAGCCAGCCATGTTCTTACCTCTACAAAATCCTCAGCCTCAAGAGAGAGACTTCCTGTTTACTTATGCCTTATATATCTTTCTGTGCCCTGCCATCTTCCTTCCTTCATAGTACTGGGATTAAAGGCGTGCACCACCATGCCTGGCTCTGTTCCCAGTGTGGCCTTGAACTCATAGAGGTCTGGATGGATCTCTGCCTCCCAAATGCTAGGATTAAAGGCATGTGTTACCACTACCTGACCTCTATGTTTAATGCAATGGCTGGTTTTGTCCTCTGATCCCCAGGCAAACTTTATTGGGGTACACAATGTATCACCACATACAAGGAAACTGTTGATATAGCTATGACTTTATTATGGTGATATTGTTCTAGATTTTGGCATGTGTTCATACTCATCAAACAACATACATAAAACTGTACAGTTATTTGTATATAAATTATGACTTAGTAAATTTATATATGAAAAATAAACAAAGTTTTACTAATTTTTCACAGTAGCTGAAATGAAGGCTGAGTCTGTGGTAGCCTATAATTACTACCCAGATCTATCTGGGTTCTGCAAACACTAGCTCAGGACATTATGTGGAGACATGAGAGCAATATCTACCACACACAATTGGAAAGTCAACAGTGGCAATAATCTCTAACTGTTTCCCCACACCAATGATAAAGCCCATTTTTAATTTACTGTATTGGCCAGAAGTGGGGAAGCCAATTAGTTCAGAATGTCTTCACTGGGTCTTTCTTAAAACTAAATAATCCACAGTCACGACAATGCCATCTGCTAAGTACATAATCTACAACAACATCTTCAAACACTGGAGCAGTCACCACTTAGCAGGTGCATAGACCAAAACTAGACTATGTTAAGACTTATTATTTCCAACTGGGCCATCATCAACCCTTACTTTAACAGAGAAGCCATAATGATGCCTCGGTTTTCTCTGAATGTCAAAGGATACCACTTACCCCAGCCCTTAAAATGTATAACCTCTCCTTTCTTTCCTCAGGACATACTTACATGAATACATGGTAGAAGGCCCCCTTGGGAAAGGACCAGGAAAATGCAGGATCCTTTCTTCTAGGGGCTTAACGCATATTTCAAAGCTTTCAGTTATAAACCTTTGAGAGCTGAGAAATGAGCAAGATATTGCAGTGTTTTGTTTCTAAGCTATTCTCTTTATACTTATGTTTTCCATTCTTATTTTTAGTTATATATGTTAAGAAGCACCCTTGTTAATTCCCTGTTTTATTATGAAACATAAAAATTAAGTATCTCTAAATCTCTCTAATTTAACTACCTTACTAGGTCCTCCAAACATTTTGGTTGTTATAGCAATTTCTTCCTCCTGACTTTTGTAGATAAAGCAATTTCTGATCACATTTGTCATTCAGTGCACTGTCATTCCTGTGAATATTGGCAATCTTTTATATGTACTTCCTTTTAAGATTTCGTCAACAGATGAGTGCCACCACTGAACAGTTTTGTTACCCCACCGTCCCTCTTTTGGGTGTGTTTTTGACGTTCATGTGTCTACCTGGCTTCCCATGGGGCATAATTGATTGGTGTGTTGTCTGAATGTGCATATGTCCATCATTTATGATGTACTTCCTTCAGACTCTTTATTCCTTCCTTTGCTATTTCCCAGGCCAACTCAAGCACGTCTAATTCACTCAGTTTTGGCTATGGCTTTTTCCAGACTTCTAAGAGTTATTTGAAAGTGAGCTTCTTCTCATCCCTGACACTCTTGTCAAGGGGGTTAAATCCGCTATACTCAAGAAAATGAATCCTTTCTTTTTCTGGTCCTAAATTAGGAACCTGTCAATCAAGCAACCTTAAAATTCAACCCCAGGGGTGATTCTCAGGCTCCTACCAATGCATGCTAGCAAATTCTTGCCAGTGCTTTCCCATACCCCTTTTCTCCCTCTCCTTAGATCCTGGGTGCTCCTAGCAGGTTTGTGTTTGGATTTATTACCTACTTAACGGGAAGCACTTGGACCGTGGGGTTAGGTCTTTATATAATTTTTATGTGAAAGGGAAATATAAACCCAATGAGGGAAAAATGAGCTTAAGTTTTAAACTTAGCAAGTTTCACAGCTGAGAGGATTTGCAGAGCCAACATCCAGAGGCATCCATTCAAGTTTCTTCGCCTGTATGTCAGGGTCCCATGTTTTCCCAGGGATGACCTTAGATTTGGTTAATCATTGAAATATTTACAGAGCTCAGTAACCATGACATCTGGGATTTTGTTTTGTTACTCACCTGTCCTCACTGAAGGAAGTATTTGTCTGTTGGTGAGCAAGTAAGGTTCTCTCACTCTCATTTTACTCCAAGACTGCAGCTTATCATGGGCCCCAGTTTCTTACTATCCTTCTCCAGAACATCCATCCAGCTTAGCATTAGCCAGGCAACCCCTTATCCTTCTAGAGATCACTTCCATCATCTCTCTCAATGTCCATGCACCTACATCTTCTATATCTCCCAGATCACCATTAAACCTGTAGTTATTGGGCCATCAACCTCTTGCCGGGATTTGGCATGACTCACACTCCAGGTAGGAGCGAGTATTTCTTTGTCTTCTTGAAAATCAGTCATCCATATAAGAGTCCATCTTTCCATCTGTTTTCTCATATGCCTGATCTCATTGGTGAAATTCAGGTCCTGAATAGGTAAATGCTAAGATGAGAAGTATTGGTGAAATTACTAAGGCCACTCCACGTCGTTAAAAGGAAGATTTATTTAGTGGGTAACTTACAAATGAAGGGATAGGTAGGTGGCGGGTTCTGGAAAAGACGCAGCACAGTCCAGCGGTGTTCTCTGGAGAACTCTCCTCTGCTGTGGGATGGTCTGTATGTCAAACATGTTGCTTATTGGTCAATAAATACAACACTGATTGGCCAGTGGTCAGGCAGGAAGAAGTATAGGTGGGACAAGGAGGAGAGAATTCTGGGAAGTGGAAGGCTGAGGAGACACTGCCAGCCGCCACCATGACAAGCAGCATGTGAAGATGCCGGTAAGCCACAAGCCATATGACAAGGTATAGATTTATAGAAATGGATTAATTTAAGCTATAAGAACAGTTAGCAAGAAGCCTGTCATGGCCATACAGTTTGTAAGCAATATAAGTCTCTGTGTTTACTTGGTTGGGTCTGAGTGGCTGTGGGACTGGCGAGTGACAGAGATTTGTCCTGACTGTGGGCCCGGCAGGAAAACCTTAGCTACACTCCTCAGTCTACCTCTCTTGTCCAGGTCCAGGAAACAAGAGAGCGCCGCGCGTCCCGATCTCAGGTCTTCAAGCCCTCCCTTGGCCCCGCCTTGTAGGCCTGATAGTTACCGAAGCTTCAGTGGGGGTTGGAACTTCCAGACCAAAGCTGGCATGGCTGCCCACTACATCAAAGAGCTGAAAGAATTTTGGAGGTGGTGGCGGGTGTAATGGTTGAATATGAGACATCCTCTGAACTATCATGTTATGAGGACTTTGTTGCCAGCTGATGGGATTTTAAAAAGTGATTGGATCATGATGTAACAAATTATTATCCACGGATGGATTCATAATTAGCCATCATTACTAGGAAGTGGTAGAAACTAGAAGATTATTGGAGGAATTTTAAATGGCATATCATGTTCCCAGATACCTATTTCTCTGCTTCCTGGCCACCATGAAGCCAGGAGCTCTTCTCTGCCACACCCTCTGACACAGTATTTGAGCCTTGACTGAGACTCTCAGCAGTAAATTCAACTAATTGTGGATTTAAACTCTCAAATTATGATCCAGAAAAGAAAAGATATCAGCCGGGCGGTGGTGGTGCACACCTTTAATCCCAGCACTCGGGAGGCAGAGGCAGGCGGATCTCTGTGAGTTCGAGCCCAGCCTGGGCTACAGAGTGAGTTCCAGGAAAGGCACAAAGCTACACAGAGAAACCCAGTCCCGAAAAACAAAAACAAACAAACAAAAGAAGATATCCATACATTAAGTTGTTTATATCGTGTTTTTTTTTCCACTAGCAACCACTTTTAACCTGTTAAATTTTTGTGTAGCCCCAGGTACATAGCTACATAAAATGTGTATATAAATCAAACAGTTACTGATAATGAGTTATAGAGATGTGTACTCTAAAACAATCTGTTGGATGTTTTAGAACAAAATGGAAACAAATATGCCTTTTAATGACACGGGTGTGCTTTTTTTTTCTTCCACATAAAAAAATTAAATCCTGACTGCAGATTTGACAGAACAGGAAACAGAGCATCTTCAACAATTTCTTGGAGTTGATCAATATTTTGCTTTTATGATAATAAATATTGAGAAGACTGCCTCATATAAATACATAGTACAAAACAACAGAAGTACGTTTAAGGGCACTTCAAATAGTGTGTTCTAATCCTCAGCTAAAATTTATTGAATGAATTTTAATGAAACTAGTTCAAAGAACAATTTTTAAAATCAAAAACCATAACACAATATAACCCAAAGTTATACTGAATTGAAACCTGTAAGCTAAGAAATGGTGGTCAGACTATATTAAATTTCTTCTATAACTACACTGTTATGTTTCTATAAAGTAAGAAGACTGAATATAGAGTCAAAACACTGCAGTTTGTAACATATACTAGTCTTTTAAAATATTTATTTATTTGAGTGTGTTTTCTGTGTACTTCAGTGCCCATGAAAGCCAGAAGAAGGTGTCAAACTCCTATTAGCTACCACGTGGGTGCTGGGAATTGCACCTAGGTCCTCTGAAGAGCAGCCAGTGCTCTTAACCACTGAGCCATTTCTCCAACACCAGCATATAGTAGTCTTGAATCTAGACAATGTATTTCAGACAGCATTCGTAGATGTTGCAAAGTACACCTGTCGTGCATGTGTTAGGAACTAAGGCTGCAGTGAGGTCATGTGACACAACACAGGTGAGTGCTGCTGGGAACACCTTGTATTCTTTCTGTGTTTGAGTCAGAGTTCACTTTTGGTGGTTATGTGTCTAGAAATTTATTTTACTGTTGCCTGTTTTTTTTTTTTTTTTTGTGACCACTACATTTACTAATGTGAGCCTTACGGGGGTTGCAACCCTGAGTAAGAAGCTACAATTCTTGCCAGGTATTTTGTCACGGCGATGAAAAGCTCTCGGGAAGGAATGGTGGGTGACTATGAAGGACAAACTGAAGGAATCAGGAGAAGATGTAGAGTCTTGAGACCAGGGTGCAAACCCAAAATCTGTAAAGGACAGGACAGAGGGGGTGATGTGAGTAGGAAGGGCCTCAGATTACAGTGACGTTCAAGAACGTTTTTTGTCCAGTTGATACGGAGTATAAAGTCAGAGTTGTTGATCAGAAGCGCCCTGTGTCTTGCATTTGTTCCCTCGCAGTGCTCATTCGTTGGCTGTTAGGAGCTCATGGGAAATGTCTTCGTGGAAATATGGTTGGTTGTAGATCTATATTTTTACAACAGACCAGAGTGGTGCATTTCATGGCTGCTATGGTCTTGCATTTCTAAGCTTATGTGATGGTGGATTTTCCTTATAAATCATGTCCTGTAGATGATTTATTAAATACACTTTAAAAAACCATGGGCTTTATATTTGTGGCATAAGTTTCAGGCACTAAAATAAATCACTTTAGCAGTGCATATCATACTTTGTTTGATGTTTTTGGTTCTTATGGCTTTTCATTGCTTTTTGTTCAGCAGAATGCTCTGTGTTTTTATTATTCTTTTAAACAAATAACTATACTGCAGATTACCACAGGCCAGACATTTTCAAAGGTTCTGTGTAGATCAGCTCAGGGTGCTTGGAAATACCATAAATCAGATGGTTTATTTTACTAATTTTTTACTTGTGTGTGTTTGATGCTTATATATGGTGTGTATGTAATACACATTGAATGTGGAGGTGCACAAATTTGTGCATCTGGAGACTAGAGGAGGGTATTGGGAGAATTTCCTGTATCACTCATTGCCTTATTCCCTTGAGAGAAGTCTCTCACTGAAGTAGAAACTCTCCATTTCTGCTAAGCTGCTTGCCAATGGGCTCCCAGAATCCACCTGTCTTTCTTGTCAATATTGAGTTTGCAGACCCATGTAGCCATGCCTGATTTTTTTTTATGTAGGTGTGGGGGTTTGAATTAATTTCCTCATGCTTTCACAGCAAGTGTTATTTTTTCCTTTTATTGAAATTAGAATCTTTTATCATATAATACATCCTAATTATAGTTTCCCCTTCCTCTACTCCTCCCAGTTCCTCCCACCTCACCCCTCTATATCCACTTCCTTTCTGTCTGTCATTAGAGAAGAACAGGCTTCTAAGAAATGACAACCAAACATGACAAAATAAAACATAATAAGATAAAGCAAGAACCATGATATCAAAGTCGGACAAGGAAACCCAACAGAAGGAAGAGTCCTAAGAACAGGCACAAGAGTCAGAGACCCACTCATCCTCACACTCAGGAGTCCCATAAAAATACTAAGCTAAAAACTATAACATATATGCAGAGGACCTGGTGCAGACTCATGATGGCTCTATGCTACAGCAGGTGTTTTTACCCTCTAAGCTGTTCAGCCTGTTAAATGGGTGGTTTGAATAGATACTTTTTACATTCTGAATGGGGGAAGTCTAAGACTAAGATTTGGGCCAATATGGTGACTAGTAGGAGCACTCTTCTTGGATTAGAGATCAGCATCTTATGGCTTCACATGGTGAAGCAGGAAACAATCCCTTGCATCTCTTCTTGTAGACTCAATAAATATAAGCTCAATAAACACGCATGTCAGAAGTTGCACCCAAGCATCCAGCTCTGTGGTTTCTACACTCACGTCAGTGCTGCCTGGTGAGCATTCCTGATTCTGAGAATCTGCAATTAGATTTTGGAAGCTAATGCTGAAATTGCATCTAGTAAGTTATTGTTAATGATGGACTGTATCTCTGATGCTTCAGAGCTTGGATGCTTCAAATAAGCTGAACTCTGACGTTTAGAGAGTGCACACACATGAGCATATGCACAGCTATTCTCTGAATATGTTTGTACCACAGATCTCATGTGCAAATCTGCATGTACAGTCTCCATTCCATACACATATGTTAAAATTTATAGCTATGTTGTGTAGGCAGAGTTTTCCTGTTCCAGCAGCCATTTCCAAATTACCATGCTGAGGCCTATATTACTTATAAATGCTCAACCAATAGCTCAGGTTTATTACTAGCTAGCTCTTACAGCTTAAATTAACCCATTTCTATTAATCTACATTCTGCCACATGGCTCATGGCTTTACCTGTCCTCCAGAATGTCCTGCTCCCTCTGTGGGTGGCTGGTGACTCACCTGACTCAACCCTCCTTCTTCCCATCATTCTCAGTTTGGCTTTCCCACCTAACTTCCTGTCCAATTTCTGGCCTGTCAGCTTTTTATTAACCAACGAGAGTAATGCATATTCATAGTGTAGAAAAGGATTGTTTCACAGCAATGTTGTGCTTTAGAATATATGTTCATTTTAAACAGCCATGGCTTTTCAGTTTTTCTAATTGATACATTAGGAGATGATTAGTTTCAGATTGATGAGGATTGAAGCCATGGTGACTTGGGCATGTACAGACTCTTAATAGCAGTGGTATCCTTAACAAGTTCCTCTACTTCTTCTTTGAAGCCTGACCTTTCTAACCAGCAGAAGAAATTATTCTAATGCCTGACCACAGGGTTACTCATGAGATCACAAGCAATAGAAATTAAACTACCTAGCATAGCTTGATCAGGAATGTAGTCAAGATTCTGTTAAATAAATTAAAATATTATGCATAGTTCTTGACAAAATGGGAATTTCAAATGCCTGCAGAATGAGCCTTTCCTTCTTTAACACAGGCTGGCTTCAGATACACAGCCTGCTGGTTTTAACATGAAGTCCATGTTAAAACCAGCCTGGCTCATCTTTCGATGTCCTACTGGCTAAGGGCCTGGCTCATCTCTCAATCTGTCCCAGTGTTTGTGTGATTCCAGACAAGTTACTTTCTTCCATGGGCACAAATTTTCTTGTTTTAAGATGGGGGAAATTTCAAAGTTCAGGGTTGTAAATGGGTACTGGATTAGCACATGTAAACTTTTTTTAAAGATCATTTAAAAGTTATTTTCCCTGCAATTCCATTTTATAGCATTTTGCTTATTGTGATAACACTACCTACTGTAAAAATAAATCTGTGGACTTTAGCAGTTTAGTACAAAGGAGTGTGTTTCCTGTTGTGGAACTGTGTGATACTGGGCCTCCTGGTATTCATATGATAGTCTCTGTGGGCATTTCATTCTTTTTAATCTTGTTGCACTGTCACAAATGGGTTGAGCCCCTCTGCTTCCAACCAGCAGACAGAGAAACTGCCTGCAGAGTGGCACACACCTCTTTCTTAGATCCCTTTGGCTAGCACGTAGTCGAAAGGCACACCTAGGTTCAAGAAGCTGTGGGAAGCACATTCATTTAGTAGGTGGTGGTCATGTCCCAGGGGCAGCTTTAAAATGAAATAGGAGTGCTCGTCTCTTTGGTGGACAGACAGCTATCTCCACCTTTGTCAGGCTTGGAAGTCAGTGAATTGAGGACATCTGCTCTCCTTTCCAAATACCATCTGACCCTACAGTGAAAGCCCAGAATGTGATTTATTTAACATTCATGTAGAAAGATTCTTTTTTTTTTTCTGTTTTGAAACTCTGAATTTGGATTCTACAGGCAAGAAAGTAAAACATCAGAAAAGCTTATAAAAATCTATCTATTATTCTTTACATTGTAGGTGCTAGAATACTGATCATCCTATGTCAAGACTTTGGATGTGTGTATGGAAACAAATTCTTTCAGACCAAAAGGAAGTATGTTTTACAATCTCTATTTATACCAAAATTTTGGATTTTCCCTTTCCTTTCTTTCTTTCTTTCTTTCTTTCTTTCTTTCTTTCTTTCTTTCTTTCTTTCTTTCTTTCTTTCTTTCTTCCTTCCTTCCTTCCTTCCTTCCTTCCTTCCTTCCTTCCTTCCTTCCTTTGAGACAGAATTTGTCTGTGTAACAGCTGTGGCTCTCCTGGAACTCCATTTGTAGAACAGGCTGGTCTCAAACTCACAGAGCTCTGCCTGCCTCTGCCTCCCAGGTGCTGGGATTAAAGGCGTGCGCCACCACCACCCTGCCTTAATACCAAACTTTTAATCAGGATAAATTCTCTTGTTCTTCAACACATGTAGATTTTATGTTATTTTTGAGAATAATGTTCTTATTGAGTGCTAATTGCATACACCTACAGCTTTCAAAGAAGTGTTAATAGATACTGTCAAGCTGATAGCCTCCTCTCTGGTGTTATGCATGTGTTAATTTATAAGGTGACTGCAGGAACTTCACAAGCCCCTTATTTTGGCAGCTTCTTGATGATATGAATGATGAAAGATAGGCAGATATACTGCTTCTGTTTACACAGCTTCCATAAGGAAATGGCAGTGGGTCTCTAGCACAGAGGTATTTTTGATAAAGGCTTTTAACAATTTGCTTTAATTTCCTGAGCTCTCAGGGTTAGCAAAGAAAGTACATGTTACTACAGAAAAATATAGACATTTAGTTTTCTTAATATACATGTTCTCATTGGGAACAATAACATACACAGTTGTGGAAAGTCATTTGGAGAGGACTCAGCCTTCTGTCTACGTGTTGTGTATCTTTGTATGGTCTCAATCTGTACAAATGAGGCTGGTACTAGAGTGTGTACTGTCCCACTTGACAGCATCATATTTGTAATAAATTTCATTAATTTTATGATAATTAAGAAATAATTCATTAGGTGTGCTAGTATAGGCCTGCAACCTCAGTACCCAAATGTCTGAAGAAGGAGGATTGGGAGATCAAAGCCAGCCTGGCAGCTTAGTGAGAAAAAGAAAAGAAAAATAATTCAGATTTTCAGATCTGATATAAATGTTCATTATAGAGTTTGATAAATAGAAAGCAAAAGATAGGAGTCTCTTTGTTTTGCTTTTTTCCCCCCAGAAAATCTCCTTGCTGACCTGGAACTCTCTATGTAGACAAGGCTGGCCTTGAACTCACAGATCTGCCTCCCAAATGCTGGGATTAAAGGCATATTCCATCATGGCCAGCTAAAAGATAGTTTTAAAATGGTAGTCCCATTAAAAAAGAATCAATCACACAAAGGATGACTAGACTGCTACTCACAACTCCAGGGAGGCTACCTAGTAAAGAGGACCCTAAGAAAGACACAGGGATCGCCCAATGACAGAGAAATGGATGAGATCTACATGAGCAAACTGGACATGAGCTGGGGTAATGAAGGGCAAGTCGGGGGAAAGAGAGCTTAGGGGAGCAGGAGATCCCAGCAGGATCAAGAACAGAGAGGGAGAACAAAGAAAGAGAGACCATGATAAATGAAGACCCCATGGGAATAGGAAGAAGCATAGTGCTAGAGAGGTCCCCAGAAATCCACAAAGATACCTCCACAATAGACTACTGACAATGGTTGAGAGACAGCCTGAACTGACCTACTCTGGTGATTGGGTGGCCAAAGACCCTAACTGCCGTGGTAGAACTCTCACCCAATGACTGATGGAAACAGATGCAGAGATCCACAGTCAGGCCCCAGGTGGACCTCCGGGAGTCCAAGCGAGGAGGAGTCCAAAAGAGGAGGGATTGTATGAGTGATGAGACCATGATTGAAAAAAGCACAGGGACAATTAGCCAAACTAGTGGAAACACATGAACTATGAACCAATAGCTGAGGAGCCCCCAACTGGATCAGGCCCTCTGGATAAGTGAGACAGTTGATTAGCTTGAAT
>CABHPH010153725.1:0-37089 GCA_902168325.1 Peromyscus nudipes
AAGGGTGAGGAAAAGTGACATTACCTACCTGTGATGAGCAAATAAGCATGGGCTGCTGTGGCATTTGAGACGCATAAGTAACCTGAGTGTGTCCAGCTGTGTCTTCTTTCTACTACTAACCGTGTGGAAGGGAGCACACCCAAAGCGACTTCCAGGTAGAGAATGGTTCTTGGAGCTAGAGCTTCATCCTCCCTTCCACTTCCTCTTCCTGGCTCTCTTCACTAGGCCTCAGGACCCCCAACCAGGACTCCCCACTGTGCTTCTTGGTTCTCAAAGTTGTTAGATTTCCAAGGAGAGGGTAATTTTCACTTCATCCCAGAGTCCTCTAGGCTTAAGCAAGTTGGTTGCCTACTGAACAAAAATGAACTAAGATTAAGTATGGAACAGAGTATTTGAAGTGAGATTATCCTGAGGCCCAGTACAGCCCCCACACAGGTTTAAGCACCAACCATAAAGGGGGGACACTCTGCTTTATCCTTCTCACAGGTGAGGGACACAGTCTCACTTCATGCACACTGACATTCTGATCTCCAGGCAGAGACATTTGTGAAGTCATTGGGTAGGCGAAGGTTGTGATGTCTTTGTGTGCTGTGGCATTCACATCCCAGGTTTCTCTGTGGATGCTCCGATCCTGAAGGAACTGTGGGTAGGGAGGGCTGAGACATGCATTGTCAAAGGGAAAAATACATTCAATTTCACAGCAGGGTTAAGATAAGCTTATTAAACAAAGATCATTTCTCCAAAGGCACTGCCTTATTATTAGGAACATTAATGACATCCTTTGAAGTTGGCTAGGCTTCTTTTCTGAGAGAGTATGACTGGGACAGTCAATTCAAGTTTCAAAATGGTGTGGAAAAAAAATAAGTCTGCCAAATGCACAAGTCACTATTTCCCGGTATAATCTGTGTAGCAGAAACCAGGGGGATAAGTGGCAGAACTTGGAAACGATGGTAGAGTCCCGTGATCTGGTGCACTGTGCATCTGTCTGTATATTGCTGGAATCAGATCAGTGAGGTAGGTTATCCCTTGAAGTCACAGGAAAATGAGCTTTGTGTTTACCCTGGTCCTTTGCGGGGATGGGAGCCATTACAGTTTACAAGAAGGACTGTTTTGTTGAGAGACAGAGTTCAGCACAAATAAAGCCCTAGTACCTTAATGTTTCTTTTTCACTTGCAAAGACCCAGTTCTCATAGAGAATTTAATTATATCTTTGCCTCATTTGCTTATAAAGAAGAAAGGATAGATGGATGGATGGATGGATGGATGGATGGAGATAGATAGCCGATAAATAATAAATGATTAATCATCCTCCATCTCAAAAATACAGCATCCATTCCAAGTCAGTATTTTTCAGCTAATTTATTAATGAATATAGAATTAATTTTTAATTCTCAGAAAATCATCAGAACTGTTATTAAGAAACTTTCCTTTCTGATTCTTTCATCGAAGACATTTTTAATTTTAGAAAATTGTTGGTGGGTAATTTTTTTAAGATAGGAAATGGGTGACATGGGATACTGTTTATCGGTAATAAACCATTTCAAGCAGCCAGAGAAAAACGATTGACGGCTCATTTTAGTAGGGTCAGGAATGTCTACCAGGAAAGGTGACCCAGTTTCCTGACAGGTATGGCCCAAGATCCCCTACCTCCCCTTGAACACATCTGTGCTGGACAACAGCTCTCTCTGGGACGGAGGATGTAGTGGTGTGTAAGTGCTTGAAGAGGTGTTCCGTTCTAGAAACGAGGCCAAGGTGTCATCGTGCAATGGAGAAATATATACAACATTGGTAGCAGCTGTCGCTCTGAGGCCTTAAAACTCTTAAAACGCCCAGGCCGGGGATCGGAGCATCCCTAGGTGGCTGGTACATCGACTTGAAAAGCCTGGGTCCTTTAGGTGGTATTCCATTCAGCCACAGTGAAAGGCAAATTAATTATATTCACTGCTCAAAATATAAAACGAAGAGAACAAGAGAGGCACAGAGGGGAAACTAATTAATGTTCCATTTCTCTTAGTGTTTATACAGAACAGAGCTTTCTCCTAGAGAACTAAGAGCCCAGGGGATTGAGTATCTCAGTGGGGGTCCTGCCGCCCAGCTGATAACTCTTGGCAGTTGCCAACAAGCAAATCTGAGATGCAAATTTCCAGGGGGGAGGTATCGGTGACTATTAACATGGGAATGTAGACATTGCTAAGTTTCAAAGCAAATCCAAATGAAAAACAAAAACAAATCATAAAATCAGCTTACCACCCTTTTTTTTTTTATTTTGTTTTTGTGTCTTTAGCCACCTTGTAGTATTGGGGTGTCATTTCAGCAACGGCGACATAGCTCCACACCTGTGTGCCACCCTTCATACCATGCATCCCCAGAGGCTTTGCCATGCAGACAGAGCAGGGTTGCAGGACAGGCCCAGCTCACCAAGTTTCTTAAGACTGAGCATTTAGGTAGAACAGTAACAAAAATCATTAGTGACCACTTTAGCTGAAATCCCTGTGAATGCAGAATCTCAAATTTCCATCCTTTCTCATCTATTTTTATTATTTATACATGAAATTGATTTGATATCTCCCTTTAAATGGTTTTTAGCATTGTGATTTCATAATCTTCCCAATTTATGGAACAACTAAAGGGATTCAGCGTTTTAAAGAGTTAACCCATAGAAGATGAAATTCATAATTGAATAGCCTTAATTGAACACGTGTGCCTCAAACATTTTTAATAGATAATATTTCTGCAGTTTATTAATCTAATTTGCTAGTCATTGCTCATTAAAGCAGAGCCTCTTTAGGCTTGTTTGGCCAAAATTTGACATTAATTTTCCAGTACAATTTGATTGGCTTTGTTCAAGAAATTTAAATGACAAATGAATTAAATACAAATAGCCTTTATTTAGTTATTTCTTGGTTCATGGGGGATGAAAAGCAATTACACACTAATTTTAACCTCCTTTTTTGTTGAGTGCTTAACTGAAACAACTCCATCCTACCATGATGGGAGGGTTAAGGCTTTGCCCTCTGACCACCTCTCAATAGACAGTTTCACTGAAGACTGACAGACAGCACCCAGTAGACGTGCCTGTAGTCATCTGCACAGTACCGTTGCTTATGTCCTGTTTCCTTTTTCTCCTCCTCTTTCCTCCTGATATGTATCTGCTTTAAAGTGCCAATCAATGGTAAGTTCCCCAACTCGCCCCTTGGAGAAGCTGCGGAGGGAGTGTGGGGGGGGTGTGTCTTCCCCGTAGACTTGACGACGGAGCCAGTGTGCCACCCTGTGCTGGCCTGCATGTTTGCTGTTGTAGAACGTTCTGTGTGTGATGCGTTGGCCCACAGTGTTTCGTTGAGCTTCCCGATCCCAGAGCATGCAAAGTGACTCATCAAAACATTCCCGTTACAAGTTCCCTCTTAGCGTTCCTCTCTCCTTTGATTTCCTGTACCGAGTGCCCATCCGCATTGCTAGCTTTATATGCCAAACCATTCTGTGCACTTTTCTTTTGCTCACAGAACATTTGTAGAGTTTATTTACTCCATTACACAAATTAATTAGCTGACATTTCGATGTGGACAAGCCTGGTTTGGCGCCGGGTCTTGATGAAGTTTCGGATTGAAACTTTTACCAATTTTACCACTGAAACGCCGGAAGGCTCCTGTCAATGAGCTTTGCAGAAGCAATATCTCGTTTGGACTGCTTTGTAAGAGCAAAGATTCCCACCTCATTCCTAGCAGTATTGCCGATCCCATTTAAACCTACGAACATGCAACGTTTGATTTCTGGCTGAGCCATCCGTGAGTGGAGGGATGTTATCAGCCAGCTTGTTAGCATCCTGTGGTCCTGACTCAGCCTGATGGTTCACGCTTCTTTTCTCCATCTTCCTTTGTAGATGAGACCCACACAATGGCCAGCGACACCAGCAGCAGCCTAGTTCAGTCCCATACATACAAGAAGCGCGAGGCTACTGACGTGCCTTACCAGACTGGGCAGCTTCACCCGGCCATCCGTGTGGCAGACCTCCTCCAACACATCACTCAGATGAAGTGTGCTGAGGGCTATGGCTTCAAGGAGGAGTATGAGGTGAGCCTGGGCTAGGTGATGACTGGCAACATATTAAACAAGCTGCATGGATCCTAGAGATGCCAGACAAGAACCAGACGCGGTATCTACTGGTGTTTTCCCAGGTGCTGGTGAGACTTCCTACCAAGTTCATATGTATTCAGCAGGAAAGGAAAACCATTTCCCTTTTACTTCCTGGTGCAGAAACATGCGTTGGCCACAGGCTGTCTTTCCCCTCCTCCTGCTCAGTCATTTTCCTAAAACTAAGTTCAATGTTAAATCCAAATTCTGGAGCTGTCTCAGGAAGCAAGTCCTCACTTAGAGCCACTGTAGATCCACCAGTGAAGTGACACCGTGAAGAGACAAAGGAAAGGGGCTGGCGGTTGTCACAGCTCCAACTGCTCCCAGAGTGCACACTGCTGTCATGGGCGCCCCAGGGGACACCTGCCAGGGCCTTTTCTGGGACCATAACATCTTCCTACCATATATAAAATGCAGGATTCTCCTCTTCCTCAGCTTTAGCATCAGCAAATTCTGCTAGAAACTCATTCTCCAACTGGAGGAAACATTCTGACTCTAAGAACTTGAACTCAAAGTAGCACACTCTCCATTGAGCATGTGTGCAGGTGTGCTGTGCAGGTGTGCTATTTAGGTGTGGTAGAAGAAATAGGAAGATCGGGTTGCTTTTTTTGTTTTTTTTGGGTTTTGTTGTTGTTGTTGTTTGTTTGTTTGTTTTGTTTTTCGAGACAGGGTTTCTCTGTGTAGTTTTGGTGCCTGTCCTGGAGCTCGCTCTGTAGACCAAGCTGGCCTCGAACTCACAGAGATCTGCCTGGCTCTGCCTCCCAAGAGTGTGTGCAGGTGTACTGTGCAGGTGTGCGCCATCACCGCCCAGCTGCTTTTTTATGTTAGTAAAATAAGCTTGGGGTCATTTTTGAAGAACATGACTTCTTGCAATAGAAATAGAACTACATAGGAGTGGGTTTCTAAACTTTGGGATATTCTTTGAATGAATCCCTTGTCTGTAGAATCAGCTCACATTTTGGAACCGTCTAATCTGGAACCAGAGTATTTTTTTTTCTTTGTTAACTGTATCCTGACTTACTATATCGCAATTTTAACAGTGCTTACCCCTGCATAGTGCCCAGACACAGGTGGTGTCTAGTCTGTGTCAGTGTTGTCAGCTTTAAGACTCTGGGGGTCTGGCTGAATAACTTTGTGGAAAACAAAACACTGCAGTTTCATAGACTGCTTCATCCAAGTCCCAGCCTCCACTGTTAGCAATTGTGAAGCATTTTATGAGTCAAGTGATGTGCACCACACACTGGAAATGTGGAAAATGATAGCAGTATATGGAGATAAGCAGACTTTACAAAAGTTGGTGCCAACTCTTGGAGGACATAATGCATGTGATTAATGATTTCATGCTTTGCTTTTTTATAAAAATTAAGAAAACATTTTCATACAATATATTCTGATCATGCTTTTTCCCTCCCCTGGCTGCTCTTAGATCCTCCCCACCCCATCACCCACCCAACTCTGTGCCCTTTTTCTCTTTCTTAAAAATAAAAATAAACAAAAACAAGAAACGTACACACACAAAAATTGAAAGGAAAATATATAAGCAAAAGAACAATAAGATAAAAATTGTCCAAACAAAACAATATGAGAGAGAAATACCATTGAGTTTGTTTGTATTGGCCAACTATTACTGGGCATGGGGCCTACCCTCAAATGTGGTTAATATATCCAGTGAGATGCCACTGGAGAAAACTAGTTTTTCCTTTGTAAGCAGTGTCAGTTGCAGACACCTTCTTGCTTAGGAGTGGGAGCCCATATCTACATCCCCTTGCAGCCCCGGGAACCCATCTGGCTTGAACCTGTGTAGGCCCTGTGCATGCTGCCACAGTCTCTGTGGATTCATATGTATCTAGAAGATATGGCTTCCTTCCTGTCGTCCATCCCCTCAGGACTTCCAATCTCCCCACCTCCTCTTCTGCATAGCTCCCCGATGAAGACATCCATTTAGGACCGAATGCTCCAAAGTCTCTCACTCTGTGCATGTTGTCCAGTTGTGGGTCTCTGTGTTAGTTCCCTTCTACTGGAGGAGGAGGTTAGTTCCCTTCTACTGGAGGTTCTCTGATGCTGGCTGAGCCAGGCACTTAAGTGTGAGTATAGCAGAATGTCATTAAGAGTCATTGTGTTATTATGTTCCTGTAGCAGCACGTTCGTGTTTGTTTTTCTTCTAGGCCCATGGTCTGTGCAGTCTCAGGTTCTTGGCTTCTCTGCCAGGGTCAGAGGTGGGTTTCATTGCATGGAGTGGGCCTTGAATCCAGAGAGACAGTAGCTGGTTACTCCCACAACCTTGGAACTAGTGTTAGAATATTGCAACAGTCAGTTGCCTATGCATGTCAAGCAGTGCTCTGTGTCTCACTCATGGTTCTTCACTTTGGACCCAGTGCTGCTTAGCCTTAGGCTGAGCTCTCTGTCCAGCTTGATTATCAAGACCCACTGCACATGGCACCAATCGCAGCTGAAGCACAGCTGCTCTTAAGCATAGGCCCGTCATCCAAAGCAGACATAGACATGCTGTGCCCAGCCAAGCAGTCACCACCTGGTATGGTGCCAACGATCTGAGATCAGAAGCCTGCAAAGCCACGGGAACCAATCTCAACTGTGTCCCTGGAGTTTTGTTTCATTCCAGAATATTTTCAGATGAAGCTCCACGTTTCAGCCGCCCTGAAATTCTCAGCTTTACCCTTAGCGGTTCAATGTATAATTCAGTGAAATTGACAGTCTTTGCATATTGCTTCATGCACTTTTAAAGGGTAGCTTAGGAATTAATAGGATTAAGAGTAAGACTTCCAAAAGCATTAATATCTTATGAAAGACAAAATTAGGTTATTGAGAAAAATAAGCCTAATGAATAGAGATGATGTCTTAGTTCTAGCCAATTCTCCGCATGCAGATATTGCTCAAATGTTTATTAAAGATGTTAATGTCAAAGAGATTAGTTATAGGCTCAAATAACAATTCATAAAATAGCTGAGTCCAATTTTTCATGGACTATTTAAAAATACCTACCTTGTGACTTCTGTAACAAACTATGGGCAATGCATATCTGAATGTATGCAAAATTACTTCCCACTCCAATCTCCTGAAGACATTTGATCTGCAGGTGCAAGCTAGGATGTCTTACTGCTCACTTTAAACATTCTCTGATTGACAACTCATTAAGATGTGTTATACCTTAAAATAAAATGCTATTTGTTGATGCATTTCAAAAAAAACCCAACTTCCTCTTTCATGCAACCCATTCAGTGATCATGGAAGATGATTTTAAAGCAAATACTCTGAGTCTCAAATAAATAATAAATTTTTAAAAAAAGGATAAAAGAAAATGTGAAAATACTATATATATGAAAAGAAAGCGAAGGGAAAGGAGTTACTGAGCAAATACAAAATGGAAAATTCCGTTAGGAATAATTCCACCCCCCAGTACCTCACCCCTTGAGCCATCTGTCATTACAGAGCATGCTAGCATTGGTCAGGAGCAGTGGTATTGGGTAGATGAACTTTTGCAATTTTGCAGGGGAAATGCCTTCTAAGTATCAGCTCACATGAGGCCTCAAGTCCTGGCCATCCCTCACTTTGTCTCTATCACCTGATTACTTGAGTTTTGTGGCCAAGTCTGTAATGTGAGTAAAACCAAGCTTTAGGAGATTGAGGATCTACTGAGAAGGACTGCTCTGCAATATTCTTGTTCTGTTTTCCCTCCCAGTCTTCATCCTAGTGTGGATAAGGAACAGCTTCAAATGGTGGCTTTTTAAATGCAGTTGCTGTGCTATGTCAACTTGACACAGGCTGGAGTCATCACTGAGAAGGGAACCTCAATGGAGAAAATGCCTCCATGAGTCTGTGCGCAAGCCTGTGGGATATTTTCTTAGTGATTGATGGGAGAGGGCCCAGCCCATTGCGGGTGGTACCATTCCTCGGTTGGTGGTCCTGGGTTCTATAAGAAAGCAGACTGAGCAGGCCATGAGGAGTAAGCCAGTAAGCAGCACCCTTCCATGGCCTCTGCATCAGCTCCTACCTCCAGGATCCTGCCTGTTTGAGTACTTGGCCTGACTTCCTTCAGTGATGAACAATGATGTGGAAGTGTGAGCCAAATCAACCCTTTCCTCCCCAAGTTACTTTAGGTCATGGCATTTGTCCTAGCAATAGAGAGCCTGGCTGAGACAGCTAAATTTAGAACTGTGACAGGATTTAGCCCCCTCTCTCATGCCTTGAACTGTGTGAGTTTCCTAAGACTCTTGAGCAAGTTGTCTATCCTCGGCAGCTCTCAGTTTCTTCACCCATAAAATGAAGTTACTGCGATTCACACAACCCTGTGAGGTTGTGTGAAGATTTAGTCACATAATAAATCATAAGGACTAAAATTTTATCTAACATACAGTAAACATTCCTTTGAAGTATTAGTGAGGTTAAGAAAAAATAACTTCAATAACAAGATCCAAGAGAAATTTGCATTGTGTTCTTTATACAGAAATTGTATTATGGTAAGGTTTGAGCCCATCTCTGTCATGTTTTTTTTTAACATTTTTGTTGGCATATTTTCATTACATAGTGGTGCAAGATATTTTCATTCAAATATATCTGTACATTGACCATATTTGCCCCCCATACCCTTTTCTTTATCTCTCCTCTACCTCTCACTTGTTCCTTTCATTTTTCCAAATGGTCATGTTTCTATGTTCATATATTATACACATATATGTGTGTATATATGCGTATATAGGATCCACATGTAAGAGACAACATGAGCTACTTGTGTTTCAGAGTCTGGCTTATTTCACTTATCACAGTGATCTCCAGTTCTATCCTGGCATTTTTCTTTTTTTTTCTTTTTTTTTTATAATTTATTTTATTTTATTTTACAATATAATTCAACTTTACATATCAGTCATAGATCACCCCGTTACCCCTCCTGCCACCCCGCACCCCTTTCCCCGGCCCACCCCCCCATTTCCATCTCCTCCAGGGCAAAGGCTCCCCCAAGGATTGAGATCAACCTGGTGGACTCAGCCCAGGCAGGTCTAGTCCCCTCCTCCCAGGCTGAGCCAAGGGTCTCTACTAAGCCCCAGGTTTCAAACAGCCAATTCATGCACTGAGCACAGGACCCGGTCCAACTGCCTGGATGCCTCCCAAACAGATCAAGCCAATCAACTGTCTCACCCATTCAGAGGGCCTGATCTAGTTGGGGGCCCCTCAGCCATTGGTTCACAGTTCATGTGTTTCCGTTTGTTTGGTCATTTGTCTCTGTATTCCATCCATCCCTGGTCCCAACAACTCTAGCTCACATAAACCCTCCTCCTTCTCGCCAATTGGACTCCCGGAGCTCCACCCAGGGCCTGACCGTGGATATCTGCATCTAGTTCTCTCAGTCACTGGATGGGGCTTCTAGTACGACAATCAAGGTGTTTGGCCATCCTATCACCAGGGTAGGTCAGATCGGGGTACCTCTCGACTCATTCTTCTCCGTGACTTAATAAAACTCCTGGGTACACACACCACGTTTTTATCTAGTCACTTGTTGGTGAACACCTAGGTTGCTTCCTTCACTCAGCTGTCATGAATGGTACAGCAATAAACATGGCTGTGCAGGATCTCTGTAGTATGCTGGCTTTGAGTCCCTTTGGTATATTCTCAGGAGTGAGGTGATGTAGCTGGATTATATCAGTGATTCTATTTTTAGTTTTTTGAGATACCTCCATACAGATTTCCACAGCGGCCAGACTAATTTACATCTCACTGTACAAGAGTTTCCTTTCCCAGAATCCTCACCAGCGCGTTCTCATCTGTTTCTTAGTGACAGCCATTCCGCTGTGGTGAAATTGAAACCTCTATACAGTTCTTTTTTCTCTTGTTTTCTTTTTGAGATTATTGTATAATTACATCCTTTCCTCCCATCAAACTCTCTCATACACCCCTCCTTGCTCTCTTTCAAATTCATGGTCTCTTTCTTTCATTAATTGTTGTTACATGCACATAATATATATATAATATATATTATATATATACTATATATTATACATGCAGATAGAGTCATAACTATAGCCTGCCTAGTCTGTATAATGTTATCATATATGTGTTTTCAGGGCTCTCCATTTGGTATTGGATCACTCACTGGTGTGCTCTTCCCTGGGAAGACTGTTTCTCTCACTCTCAGCATTCCTTGGTTGCCTGTACATCTTTGTGTGAGACTGAGACCTAGTGGGCTTCCCCCCATCCCCGCCATCTACTTTAGCACGTCTATTGGTGTTGTCCTTGTTCAACTCATGTTTGAGCAGTCCTGTTTGTGAGACCATGGGTGTAGTTCCTGACATTACTTGAGGCACAACCCTACAGCAATATCTCTGATGCTCTGGCTTTTGCAGTCACTTCCCCTTCTTCTACAATGTTACCCGAGTTTCTGGCATGGGAGGTATAGTGTAAATGTATCCACTGAGAATGGGCTCCACAACTCCACATGTCAACTCGCTATGGAAACCTCACTATACCATGATCATCCCTGTCACCTCTTACATTTAAAAATCAGAGAACAGAGTAAGCCAGGACTTGGAGCACCAAGACAGGATAAGGTACTTTGCAGAAAGGTGGTAATATATTTTGCTAAATCTATACAGCTAGATGACTTCCTTACCCCATATCCACATTTCCTACTAAATCATAACTTGAAAATAAAAAGTTGTGGGATCGATTCTATGGATGAAGACTGTAAAATCCAAGAACATATTTTAAAATACATGCTATTTTAGCTAAATAATGTTATTTAGCTAAATAACATTGCTAAAATAATGTTTTTATATCTAAGAAAAATACTAAGTAATGATACTGATTATAGACTGTAGAACTCTCTTCTGAAAGCAAAGGAGGGAACAAGGGAGAGAGGGAAGGAGAAAGTAGGTGAAGGGTCACATTACTGTCTTCAGCAAAGTAAGGTTTCAGGGAGGTTAATATGGTAAGTTATCCACTGCCAGGGATGCACAGGGGAACACTGCATTGCCCCACCCTCTGGAAATTTAGTGTGGTGACAGAGCTGGGTTACAACAGCTGCAGATCCAATAGAAAAGTACATGACCCAGACAAATGTTCAGGGGCCTGTGAAGAACTTGGGGACACCTGAGCCAACCTGGGACAAGAGCGACTCATCTCTAAAGCAAAGTGGGAGTTTCCCCAAGAAGTTGAAAGAGAGATATTCCATATAGACACAAAGCAAGAGAACAGATGTGTTCTGGAGACATCCCTGAGTCATAGTAGGTGTTAAAACACAAGAGATCTGAGGGTTAGGATAACAAAGGGTCTAATGGGTCATACTACGTGAGAAGTTCAAATGTCATATTGTTCTGGAAGCAGGGAGAAGCAAAGAACACTTCAGAAAGTAGGGCTATCTCTCCTGTGTGGAGATGGACACCTATGTCATATAAGCAGCTTGGTTTTTAAGTTATGTCTCTGAGACACACAGAAATAACTAGAACTCCAAAAAGCAAATGAGGAAAAGGAAAAGGTTATTTGCCAAGGAAGTATTCCAAATGTTCTGGAATGTTTGACCTCCAAACCTACTGGAGCATAGACGGCCTTCCATACTAAAGCATCTCCAGGGACAAAAGATTCAGAATCCTCAGCTACTGCCCTGATGCGCTATGCTCAGGCATTTGGTCTGTCTGCTTTTGTCCAGTCCACAAGGAACACTCAGTTGTGTGCTTTGTTCAAGATTCTCAGAACGGTGGATTTTCCCCTCCTCCTCTGTTCTAGCCAGTTCTCTCTGCTTTCCAAGTCAGCGATGTCTGAGAATTGCCCGAAACCCAGGGAGGCTTCATTAGCAATCAAGTAGCCCACAGAAGTGTGTCCAAACAAAAGGGAAACAACGTGCTGTGGGGAAGGGGACACAGAGCCATTCCCCATGCAGGTTCTGTATTTGATTTTTGTTCTAACAAGATAGTCACGTGGCACATCTCACCAGGGAGATATGATAATTTGACTCAAAAGAAACTCAGACATGAATCACAGTGAAGAAGCAAGCTTGCTCACTTGGACAGAAGATGGTAGATTATCAACAGCAGTTGGCTCAGACTTCAGGAGAAAGGCCTCTGGGAAGGGCAGGTTTGTTTATGTTGCCAAGAGAAATAACCAGATTCTTTCTTCAGAAAGCAAAGGCCAATCTGTGCAGTCTGTAGAGTTCCCAGAAATGGAGACAGGGCATGGTTGCACTCCAGGGGGATGTGGGGCTCACCTACCCAGCCCTGAAGACCTAGTGGCCTCTAGTTACCTGAACTTGCAAGGGAAGTGTGTCATGACCCTGCAGCTCTGCCTTGACCACGTGGCCCCCGTGCTAGACGTGGGTGTGCTTGGTCACTTGCCCTCCATGACCCAACACTGAGAGTAACAGGGTGCTCAGTACTGTGTTGGGAACAAAGCAGGCATGGCCTTGTGCAGTCAGAGGGTGGCCTGCTGGCCCTGGGCAGTCAGAGGGTGGCCTGCTCTCCCTCTGTGATTCCCCAAGGGCTTTCTTCACTGGTTTTGTAACTAGCACACAGTCCCTTTGAGGAGCCAAGCAGAAAGATAGTGACCTTAGGTAGGCAGGCAACATACGATTCTCAAAAAGTATGCATTGATGGGTCTGTACAATTTAGATGAAAAAAAAAAAAAAACAGCCCTTCCAAACGAGACATCCTGAGATGCACAGTTAATAGTTTCACTCTGAGACAAGGAAGTTCATTTTCCTATTGCTAGAATTCAAACGTAGGAGAAACATAAGCAATTCTTTGCATCTTATTCTTCAAAATAATGTGTTGATACATCTCACTGTATTTAGGAAAACACTAGTATATCCCACTTATTTTCCTCATACGTCTCTCTCCAGGGTACAAACTCTGGTTGTTAATTTTATAATTGAACATGGAGATAGTTTTTTGCTTTTTGTTTTTTTGTTTTTTGGTTTTTTTTCTCGTCAGTTTGAAGTGGGGGAGTAGAAAACAGTATGTCAAGATCTCCAAGCTTAAGTAGAGGAAATGATAAAAATTTCTCTCTGAAATTTCGAGATTGCCTCCAGCTCTTTGGGTAAGTTTGTTGTATGTGTGTTTGCAGATACTGTATTTCTAAGGAACTTGGGTTTTCTTCAAATGTGCTAGCTGTTCTATTTTAAATATTTGAGTTGTCTCTCTCTCTCTCTCTCCCTTTATCTTTTCCCTATTTTCTAAGTAAAATAGTTACATTTGTTAAATACAAGCACAATATTTTACATGATGACCTGGCAACCTAAGGAAGAATTATCATTGAATGTCTCCCTACCTAACATATGCCTGGCTTTTCTTTGCTTGGCTCCCCACTTAGAAAAGTCAGCAGATCACCACTCAACCTCTGCTCTCTGCAGAGATAAAGCCTAACTTCTCACCTTCAGATGCCCCAAGCTGCAAGGGGACGGGGGAAGGTCCCTGGGTCCTCAGAAGGCTCAGCACCAGACACCTGACTCTGGTCCCTTGGGTTGACCAACAAGGTGAAGTTCAGGCAGCTCCTTCGTTGGGTTCTTGCAGAGACAGGAGCAGGTAGAATGCAGAGCATTGTGTGTGACTCAGCTGCTGGAACCCCTTCACTCAGTGACTGTTCACCGTCCCGAGTGGGAGCACCTGCTCTCCCCTCCAGCCCCACACTTCTCAGATGGGCATTTCAGTTCCCATTTCATGTTCTCCGGCACCAGCTGAGTCCATTAATTGCCACAATCAGAGCAGGTTATTCTCTGTCCCACAGGATGCTAACCGCACAAAACAAAACCATTGAAAGCTGGGGATGGGGAGTGGAGACAGGGGTTGCTGGCAGGCCCAGTAGGTACTTCAGGAGCAGCAACAGCTGCGCCTCCAGTGCCAGAAGCAGCCAAGTGATTTTTGACAAGTTCTGTTCTTTAATGACTGTGTTGATGGTGAGCCAGGTCCGTAAGGAAATGATAACAATTTCCCTCTGAAATTCTGAGATTGCCTCCAGCTCTTTGGGCAAGTTAGTTGTATGTGTGTTTGCAGATACTGTCTTACTGGATTAAAAAAGAGAAAAGGAAAGGAAAGGAAGGGAAGGGAGAAAGGAAAGAGAAGGGAGAAAGGAAGTAAAGGGAGAAAGAAAGAAAGAAAGAAAGGGAAAAAGAAAGAAAGAAAGGAAAGAAATCTGTTTTCTGCTTCCTGCTTGTGATTTGGTTTGTGAGCACTCAGCTGTTCCATTTGCTGTCTGGCTGCTGCCACACTTCCCTGCTGTGATGGTAATGGACTCTTATCCTTCTAGAACATAAGCCCAAATATTTTCTGCTATTAAAAAGAAATCTACGTTTTTTTTCCATGTTATGTGTCTGTGTTGAGTTGTGTATGTGCTTACGTGCATGTGTCTGTGGGTGTGTGCCTTCACACATGTGGATGTGTGGATGTGTGTGTGCATGTGTGCCCATGCGAGGCCAGAGGAGGAGGTTTGGAATCCTGCTCTTATCACTCTTAACCTTACTCCTTTGGGACAGGGTCTCCCACTAATCCTGGAAGGAGGCCGGCAGCCAGCTGCCCTCAGCGAGCCTCCTTTCTCTACCCCCAACATGGCTGGGGTTACAGGTGTGTGCATAACCACGCTTTGCTTGTTATGTGGGTCCTCCGGCCTTGAACTCAGATCCTCATGCTTGCTCAGCAAGGGCTCTTACCTACTGAGCCATCTCCTCGGTCCTGTGATTTTATAAAAGGCAATGGAGGGAAGCAGTTTCATTGTGTACTTTGATTTTTATCAAGGAGCTGTATGCCAGCGATTGTTTTCTTTATTGCCTCTTGTTGCCTTGCTTCCAGAGTCTCGGATTTCAGCTGACTTTACCTCCAGTTCCTTTGGCCCTAGCCTCTACTGTCGTCATGTAGGAGCTCCAGCTTGAGGGAATTAGGTTAGACGTTGTTATTTCCTGGGACTTTGTCCTTGTTCTGATGATAGTTCATGGTGGTTAACGTTTTCTCGTTTCTTTGAAGCACTTTTAGGCAGCTGTCTGGTTTCCATTTGGAAGCTGGTTCTTAGAATTTTCTTTATCTTACCTGAGAGAAGTTATAAGCAATTTTCCCACTTGTTAACATGCTTTTAGCGTCAGATGCCATTAGCTACAAGTATTTTCACAGGGGCTATGGCCCCGAAGGGGTTGTCAGTGTGCCTGTGTCCCAGCGTCTGTTAGACATCATGTCTTTCTTGCATCCTTTGTGCCTTTGATTAACTTGATGGTGTCACTACCCACTCACAAGGTCACGGCTGCCTGGCCCCACTCTCCCTGCACACCAGCAGGTCACAAGTCCCAAGAGCTTTGCTCCTAACCATTTTTCAGTCTGTCTCCTCCTCCTCCTGTTCCCACAGCCTATCCCTCATCACTTAAGTGGGTAGTAGGGTCCCCCCCCTTAGTACCCTCCATTTGTTCTCTCCTCTGCACATCTGTCTCTTGCCCTGTGGCCAGTTTTTCTTCGTAGGACATTTATGACCTTACACTTGACTAATGTTCGAAACCTATTGGCTCTTTCAAAAACAAGGAGGCAGTGTAGCATCCTCGGCCCTTCTAGATGTGCATCCGGCTCTTGCTTTGGGCTTTGGTTTCAATCTCAGCTGCTGCTCACCAGTTTTCTTTGCTCAGCCCTGCTTTTCCTTCCATCCCAGCACACCTGTAACTCTGGGCTGTGCTCCATGTGTGGCCTCTGCAGAGAGTGACTTCCAGGACCTTTACTCAACAGATCCCTTCAGACCCAGCTCAGTGAGACCCATCCCAGGTCTTCCTGGTCTCCCCATCAGAGACAACAGTTCCTCCACAATCCCAAGCTCTGTATTTTAACAGTAGTAAACAGATTTGCAGGGAGCTCACACTGGGCCTGGAGGATACAGATGGACTCTTGCTTTGTGGTCCTCTCCAATCTGTTTAGACTTTCTGTATTTTCTATCCTTCATGTTGCCCCTGTCTTTTCTCAATGTCCAGTGAACCACATAAAGTTCCTACTGTTAGTCTTAGGACCTTTAGTTCAGAGCTATCTGAGCCTGCATCCCTGAACTGCAAGACCTCAAATAAATGCCTCTCTATATTCTGAAGTTTCTGAATTTGGACTGATTGACAGTTATACCCATCTTTATCATTTTCCCCCATATAAAGTATATGTGTTTAAATACATAGAAATCAATTAATCAAGTAGAAGTATTTCTTACTTATCATATATCTATAGAATAAATCAAGTAACATAGTGTATTGTGTTACCAGCTACTATACTGTTTACTTGGGATTGTGGAGGAACTGTTGTCTCTGATGTGAGTCCTGCCTGTTAATGGCCTTGAGACTCCATTTTGGAATCTCTTTCAGTGTTACTTTTGCCTAAAAATTTCCTTTATTTCTCTCAACTATTAAAAAATACAGACTCAGAGTCCGGGGACTATAGCTCAGTTGGTGGAATGGTTGCCTAACTTGAGTTCATTTGAGCTCCAACACCCAGTGAACCAGGTGTTATAACACATGCCCATAACCCATGGAAACAGGAAGATCAGAAATCCAGAATCATCTTTGTCTATATAGGGAGTTCAGGGCCATCCTTGTCTATATAGGGAGTCCAGGGCCATCCTTGTCTACATAAAGAGTCCGCCGCTACAGGCCTCAGATATCAGATCCCCAAGCCCTGCAAGTGTTATAGCCCTTTCGTAGGCCTAGAAATTGGGATTTTTTTTTTTATCCCTCAGTGGCAGCCAGTATTCCAGCTCTTGGCCCTAAAGACTCCTGTAACCAGGGCCTGCCATTTATTTCCTCTGGTTCTTTGTAGCTTTTTTTCCCTTCTTCAGACTCAGCCCTCTGCCGTCTCTTGGCAACTCTCTCTCTCCTTCCCTCCATCCTTCAGCATCCTGCCCTGGCTAGTCAGCCCTTGAACTGCTGCTGCTTTGGCTGTCAAGCAGCTGGCTTCTGGCCACGTCCAGAGATGGCTGCCAACCACTCAGGGGCGGCTACCACTGTCTCTGTCATTACCGTCCCTCTGCTGCCTCTGCTGCTGCTGCTTTCTTCTTGGGACCCATTCAGCACACAATGCTGCAAAGAGGAATGAGGAGACTATTCCTCATTGGGACTACTGTTACAACACAAGAGGGTGTCTCCAGCAGCTCACTAAAGTAAAGCTGAACAGCCTGCTTCTATAGACAGGGCAGGGGTGATTGGACCAATCCTAGCACACTTTGTTGGCGCCCAATCACAGCCATGGAAGTTTATGTGTGAGTCAATCACAGCCTTGCTTCTTTAGAGCCAATCCCAGTGACCCCTCTGCTAGGCCAGTTGATGAGGTGCTCCCACTCTGGCCAAGGTGTACATGTTTGAGGGGTCATCTAGAGCCTAGTACACACTCTTTCAAACAACCTCCACTGGGCTGCACCTTCAGGAGTCGGACAATCATCTGCAATCCTCGTGAAGCTTTCTCAGGTGTCCACAGAGTGTTCACAATGGCTGGTGCTGATGATACATGGCTGGTGCTGATGATACAGGGATACTCTGACTCACTTTTGGACTGATTATCCTTTTGCTCATGGCATCCAGGGAAGCCAGGCAGAGTCCAAGTACAGCTAACTAGAAACCAAACTGTCCCATCCCCAAAATATTTGTTTATCTACAGGAAAAAGAACATCAGAAATGACTTTTTTTCAATAAGAACTTAAAATTAACAAGTAGTGATTTTAACAGTGTTTGAAGAGTACTTAATATACCTTTCCCAGTATCCCACCTCTCACTCCCAAGAACAGTGTCTGAGTAACTACTGAGTAATTTGAAAGGATTGGGCTTGGAATGTTCAGCCCCAACCACTGACCTCCAGGAGAAGGGGGCAGGGGGCAGCTGGAGATAGCATGTGTAAAAACAAGTGACCAGCAAGATTTGATGAGCTTCTGGGTAGCTGAACACATGGAGGTACTAGAAGCATAGTGAACCCACAAGTACCACCCAAGCTCATTACCCCCTCACCATGCTCCGTGAATCTCTTCATCTGGCTGTTCATTTCTCTGTAACTTCCCTCATCATAACAGATAAACAAATGTTACTTTGAGCCATCCTTGTAAATGTATCAAACCTGGGAGGGGGGAAGGGGCATGTCATGGGAACTATGCCTTGTAGTCAATTGGTAGGTTCGAGGATAGATGACAACCTGTTGTTGTTGCTTGATATCCGGATGGTGGCGCAGTCTTGGGAGAATGACAACATACAGGATCTAACTCTTAGCTTCAGGTAGAGACCACATGGTTGGTCTCCATCAGAGAACTACTTGGTGTGGACAGAACTGCATATCTGGGCATCCACAGAAGTGTTCTGTGCTATGTTAAGTGTAGCTAAAGAATAGCCTGGGTTTTCCTAGTCCCTAGTAGAAACAATATAGAATTATTTATGTGTGATTTCAGTTCAGGCTATCCTGTAACTGTTCAAAGGAAGCCCCATCGTCACATCCAGTTTGAAACCTCCTAAAGAGAATCTGTAGCATGCAAGCATTTCAAATGTAAAAGGTCTGGAAGGTGGACCTCTCGTAGGTCTTTCTTGACTCTTGAGACCATGGTGATAACGTTGACGTCTCTGGTACATACTAATTGTGGGCACTGCAGAAAGATGTTGATATATGCCCCATCCACCATGCTACTGGATTATCATCAGAATTGCAGGAACTCTCCCCAGCCATATCTCTGTCACTGTGGACTCTCAAGTCCTTGTTCTTCCCACTGCACTACAGGACTTCCTGACCCTGTGCCGTGAAGACGCAGACCTAAGGAAATCAACCTTGTGTTTTATTGATTTGATGTGTGGCTTTGTGGCAGAGGAGGTGTTTTCCCTATCTGTGGTTTGGTCCTGAGATGGTGGGGATTGACCAAGCCACTCCTGGTGTATTTCAGCATCACTGAGCAGTAAGTGCTTCCCATTTATCTTGCTCATGATGCCAGGCCATGCCAACTACTCCTCCCTAGACTGGTTTTCCGTTGTCTGAGAAATTCAGAAAAGCCATTCTGAAGCTATCAGCTGACTTGGCTTATCTAAAATGACCAGTTACAAACTCAAATCAAGTCATGGCTTTGGAGAAACAAATTCTATATGATGCTTCCCTGGGTTACAGCCACCCAACTCTGGAGAGGGAAAAGAAAGGAGAGCAAATAATAAACTGGAGTTGTATGTGAGAGTCCAAGATTTTCTAGAAGATTCTCTCTAAGTTGGATAGTTTTTTCCAGTGGTATGATATGACAGTGACAACTTAGTTTAATGAATCTCTGACCTCAAGGTACCATCAAACCATGCTTAAGCTCTGACATAATGATTTAAAATATAGCCAGTTGACACATAAGTTCTGTCTTTTCAAAGAACAGTAATGTATAAAAGACAGACAGTGGACTAAGAATCAGAAGACATAGGTTCCAATTACTTGGTGCCAACTCAAACTCTGTCATTGAGCAAATCTCTCAGCTTCCATGAGACAATTAATCCAGTGAGAACCAAGTACCCTCAGCACCAGTGATGCTCTTGGTGGATGTCAGCAGCAATGTCATCAAAGTCCCAGTGTGACTGATGTGTACTCCTAGACAAGAGGCTTACTGTGGGTAGCACTGGTGGGCTGCCAGAAACCTGGATGGTGATGTGCATACATGGACATAGTGCCCCCAGAGACTGCCATGTCATGTTCTGTGAGCACTTCTTTGATTCTCTAGGCCCAATTTTTATTTTATTCAGTTTCTTAATGAGCTGGTTTCTCTCTTCTCCCATTTTAACCTCTTCTCGCTCTCATGTCTGACCTCTCCCCTACCTCCAGAACACTAAGAATGCTGAGTGGTGGGGAGAACATACTAGCGTTAGTATGTCATTACATCACACCTCTGCAGTGTATGAAATCAGCTGTGATTATAGTTCTATTAATTATGTTTCTAAACTCCACTAACTTGGTTTTCAAGGATGAATCATGTGAATGTTTGGATGAAGTGCTTGGAATTACTTGATTTATTTCACATTTTAAATTGTATAAATTCGCCAGGCGGTGGTGGCGCACGCCTTTAATCCCAGCACTCGGGAGGCAGAGGCAGGCGGATCTCCGTGAATTCGAGGCCAGCCTGGTCTCCAAAGCGAGTTCCAGGAAAGGTGCAAAGCTACACAGAGAAACCCTGTCTAGAAAAAAAACAAAAAAAAAATTGTATAAATTCAGTGTCAGACACATGGTTCATCAGACCACAGTAAGGTTAGATTAGAGATCATGGTGGTTTTGACCTGTCATTGCAAAAAGGAGAGGGGGCATGCTGATTCTTCCAACTCCTTCTACTGCATGTCTTGAAACAGAGTAGTTGTATGTCCATGATTGAGATATATAGTACATAGCATTTATCCATGCTATTCATTATCCTATAGATTTTTTAAATTTCTTCTTTTTCTTTATCTTCTACTGTTGCCCTTTAGGGAGACATGGAAAACCTTTTATCTATTTACTTCAGGGAAATTATACAAGAGATACTGAAAATTATAATGTATTCAGCATTAATTATAAATATGTAGCATATGTTTTATATGTATTGTATTTATGTGCTTGAGGTAATTATGCATTTGAGTTCCCTGCCAATTTTATGGCCAAAATATTTTACTTGACTGATTACTAAGTATATTTTAAGCTTACTTCTTGAAACATGAAGTGAATATACTATAAATCCAATTAACATGATTAATTTGCCTAAAGAGACTGCCGGCCTTTATTTCTTTTCCCTGTTTTAATGATGAAAAACAGTTGCAAGAACCCAAAATAACTTAATTTGTTTTTAATGCTTCCTAAGCCCAATTTTATAGTTATTTTTCTTTATAAGCAAAACATAATGTTTGAAACATACTGAGCATATAGCAGCAAAAGACAGTCCAACATCACAGTTTCCAGTAAGCCTTTAATAGAATAACGCATTTGGATCTTAACACATCTTCAAGCCTTATTTTTCCTACTTATCTTAAAGGTTTCCTGTATCTTTGTCATGAACACCACTATAAGTAAGTTTTTGGACTAACTGACATTATTTTCTGAAGGTATTTTCTACAGGCAGAGTAGAGTATAAAATTATTCAGGCTTACATTATATTGACAGGTTACTTTCATGAAAGATTAAACCAATTTACATTTCCTTCATCATTCCGTTTCAATGTTTCCCAGAATTCACTAGCACTAAAATTAGCATTCGTCTTTCTTTTATTGTGTGCCTCTGTGATGGACTGAAAATGTGCCCCTTGTTAACGTGCCTTCTGAACACACACCGTGTGTGCAAGCACACGGAAGTTTCCCTCGGTGAATCGTTCCTAACGTTCACGGCCTTTACCAGAGGGTCTTGTAGGGTATGTGTGAGCTTTTGCATGTCTCTTGTGTTCGCTCCTGTAGAAATGTGTAAGAAATCTGTAGTCTGTGTGTTTCCATGATGTGAAGAGCACTTTGTCTACCAGAAATATATGATAGATTTTAGCCACACAGCTTCATGAAAAATCTGCTACAATTTTGTTGGAAACTTGGGGGATCAATTTATAAAACATAGGAAACCTGGTTTCTTGGTAACAGGTAGGTTAATGAGTAATTAACCTACCCATTAATATGTTTCATGTCTTCATTTATTTGGAATGTCTTTAGCTTTTTCAGTAAAGTTTCTAAATATTCATGATAAAACCCAGAATATGTCTTTCTTATGTATGCTTTTTTCTTTTTTCCCTCTTATTGAAAATATTTTTTCTCACGTAATATATCAAGATTTATAGTTTCCCCTCTGTTTCTTCCTCCCAGTTCCTCTCTATCTCCCCTCCCTTCGGGATCCACCCCTACTCTGTCTCTCATAAGAAAACACAGGCTACTAAGGGATAATACTAAAATATAATAAAATCAATATAACAAAACAAGACTGACATCAGAGTTGGACAAAACAAACAGGAGACCAAGAGAAGATGTAAGAAATAGAGACCCACTTATTCACACTCAGGAAACCCATCAAAACACAAAACGGGAAGCCATAAGATGTACATAAAGGGCCTTGTGTGGATACACGCATGCCCTGTGCTAGCTGGGTCAGTCTCTGAGTTCATAGGAGTTTTGATCATGTTGATTTAGAGGGCCTTGTATTCTTGGTGTCCTCCATCCCCTTTTGCTCTTGTGTTATTTCTTCCCCCTCTTCTTGAGGGTTCCCTAGCCCCTAAGGGGATGGATTTAACAGACACATCCTATTTAGTGCTGAGTGTTCCAAAGTCTCTCACTTTCTGCATAATGTCTGGCTGTGGGTCTCTGCCTTTGTTCCCATCTTATATAGAAGGATGCTTCTTTGATGATGGTTGGCAATGGGTATGCAGAATGTCATTAGAAGTCATTTTATTTCTACTTTTAAAAATTCTATAATAGTAATATGTTGTTTTTCATTAAATTCGGTAGCTGCCTCTTAATCAGCTGTTGTCCTAATGGGCAGTTGCAACTCCACAGCTACCAGTAGTGGTTTGCACAGGTGGGAGCCAGGCAGGAATTCTGTTCCCTTGGGCACTGGCTCTATCATTGCTGCTAAAGGGAACTTTACCTAGATCTCCATCCTTCTACAGAACTCAGGATTCAGAGATTGAGGGGAAATATCAAAGAAGTTTTAATTTGCATTTCCTTGATCGCTAAGGATGTTGAGCATTTCTTTAAGTGTTTCTGAGCCGTTTGAGTTTTCTATTTTGAGAATTCTTTGTTTAGATCTGTACCCCATTTTTAATTAGGTTATTTGTTTTCTGGATACTTAAGGGTTTTTTTGTTTTGTTTTTTGAGTTCTTTATATATTTTGGATATTAACCTTCTATCAGATGCATAGTTAGTAAAAATCTTTTCCCATCCTGTAGGCTGCTGCTTTGTCCAAATGGCAGTGACCTTTGCTGTGCCAAAGCTTTTCAGTTTCATGATATCTCATTAACTAATTGTTGATCTTAGTGTCTGTGTGAACAGTGTTCTGTTCACAAAGTCTTTTCCGGTGCCAATGAGTTCAAGGCTGTTTCTACTTTCTCTTCTATCAGATTCAGTGAATCAGACCTTATGTTGAGGTCACTGATCCATTTGGATTTGAGTTTTTTTCAGAGTAATAAGAATGAATCTATTTGCATTCTTCTACCTTCATCCATCCAATTTGACCAACACCATTTATTGAAGGTGCTATCTTTTTTCTAGTGTGTATTTCTGTTTTTTGTTTTGTTTTGTTTTGTTTTATCAAAAATTATGTCTAGAGGTGTGTGGCTTTGTGTCTGGGTCTTCATTTCAATTCCATTGATCAACATGTCTGTTTTTATGTCAATACCATGCTGTTTTTATTACTGTATCTCTGTAGGACAACTTTAAATTTGAGATGTTGTACATCCTGCAGTTCTTTTATTATTTAGACTTCTTTAATTATCCAGAAGTTTTAGCATTTCCAAATGAAGCTGAAAATTGTCATTGAAAGATCTGTGAAGAATTGTGTTGGAGTTTTAAGAGAGATTTCATTGAGTCTGTAATTGTTTTTGGTAGGATTGACATTTTTACTATGTTAATCCTACCAATTAATGAGATGGGAAACCTTTTGATATCTTCTTCAATTTCTTTCATTAATGTCTTAAAGTTTTTATCCTACAAGTCTTTTACTTGTTTGGTTATAGTTACCCCAAGATATTTCATATTACTTGAGGTTATTGTGAAGGTGCTGTTTCCCTGATTTCTTTCTTTTGTCATTTGTATATAAGAGGGCTATTGATTTTTTTCTAAGTTAATTTTATGTCTAATTGCTTTGCTGAAAATGTTTATCAGCTGTAGGAGTTTCCTGCTGGAATTCTTAGGGTCACTTATGTATACTATCATATCATCTACAAATAAAGATACTTTCACTTACTCCGTTCCAGTTTGTATCCCCTTGATCTCCTTTAGTTGTGGTATTGCTCTAGCTAAGACGTCAAGTACTACATGGAATAGGTATGGGGAGAGTGGGCAACCTTGTCTTATTCCTGATTTTAGTAAAATTGCTTTGAGTTCTGCTCCATTGATGTTGGCTATGGGTTTGCTATAAATTGTCTTTATTATGTTGAGGTATATACCTAATCTCTCTAGGACTTTTATCATGAAGTAGTGTTGGATTTTGTTAAAGGTCTTTTCTGCATCTAATGAGATAATCATGTATATTTCTTTTCTTCCAACTTGTTTATATGATAGATTACATTTGTCAGTTTGCATATGTTGAACTATCCCTACGTCTCTGGGATGAAGCCTACTAGTTCATGGTGGATGATCTTTTGATATGTCCTTGGATTTGGTTTGCAAGTATTTTATTGAGTATTGCATCTATGCTCATAAAGGAAATTGGTCTTTAAGTCTCTCTCTTTGTTGGGTCTTTTTTTTTTTTTTCGAGACAGGGTTTCTCTGTGTAGCTTTGCGCCTTTCCTGGGACTCACTTGGTAGCCCAGGCTGGCCTTGAACTCACAGAGATTCGCCTGGCTCTGCCTCCCAAGTGCTGGGATTAAAGGCGTGCGCCACCACCGCCTGGCTCTTTGTTGGGTCTTTATGCGGTTTGAGTATCAGGATAACTGTAACCTCATAAAACAAATTGGCCAATATTTTTTCTGTTTCTATTTTGTGGATTAATTTGAGAAATATTGTCATTAACTCTTCTTTGAACATCCATTTGAATTCTGTGCTAAAACCATCTAGCTTTGGACTCTATTTTGTTGTTGTTGTTGTTGTTGTTGTTTGTAGATGCAAGTTTTCCTATGTCCTGCCTGGTCCTGCAATCGCTCAGACCCAAGTAAACACACAGAGGCTTATATTAATTATGAACTGGATGGCCTATGGCTCAAGCTTCTTGCTAGCTAGATCTTATAACTTAACCTATTTCTATTAATCTATAAGTTGCCATGTGGCCATGGCATTACCAGTCTGCTGGCATCTTGCTGCGCCTTGGGCAGCTGCTGGCGTCTCCCTCACCCCGCCTTTCTTCTCTCTGTATCTCTACTTGGATTTCCTGCCTGGCTGTAAGCTTTCTTGCCATAGACCAAAACAGCTTTATTTACTAACCAATGGGAACAGCATATATTCACAATGTACAGAAAGACATCCCATAGTAGTTGTTATTTGAGAGACTTTTATTTGAATAGCTATTTCACTTAGAAGTTATAGGTGTGTTTAAATTGCTTATCTGATTTAACTTTGGTAAGTGGTATATATATAGAAAATTACTCATTTCCTTTAGATTTTCCAGTTTGGTGAAGTACAAGTTTTTAATCTACGTTCTTATGATTTTCTGGATTTCCTTGATATCTGTAGTTATGTCCCCTTTTCATTTCTATTTTTGTTAATTTGGACATTCTTTCTTTGCCTTTTAGTTAATTTGGGTAAGAGTTTGTCAATCTTACTGATTTTCTCAAAGAACCAACTCTTTGCTTCATTGGTTCTTTGAATTGTTTTTGTTTGTTTGTATTTAATTGGGTATTTGTTTGTTTCTATTTGATTATATATTCATTTGTTTTTATTTGATTAAACCCTGAGTTTGATTATTTCTTCATATTTACTCCTTTGGGGTGTGATTTCTTCTTTTTTTTCTAGAGCTTTCAGATATACTGTTAGGTTACTAGTATGAGATTGCTCTAATTTTTTATGTAGGCGTTTAGTACTATGAACTTGCCTCTTAAAACGACCTTCATTGTGCCCCATAAGTTTGAGAACATTATGTATTAATTTTCAACTCTAGAAAGGCTTTAATTTATTTATTAATTTCTGTCTTGACTGTTGTATGAATTGCTAAATGATCTTTAAATAAAAAAACCTAGGGCCAGTTATTGGGGTGAATGCTGAAAGATCAGAGAGGCAAAGGAACAAGCCACCTCTTACCTCTAGGACTCCTCAGCCTAAAAAGCTCAGCTGATAAGCCTCTAGCCGAATGAGCTTCCTTAGCCAAAAGGCTCCAGCCTAAAAAGCCTCTAACTGAGAGGGACGCATCTGCCTAAGCCTTTAGTTCCTGATGGGTTTATTCTCCTTCCTCTATTCCTATTATAATATTTGCTCTTTCACAGCATCACCAGATTTTGTGGATATTTTGTGGCAGGATTTTTTTAGAGTTAACATTTTCTTTGACTGTATCATCAATTTCTTCTATCGTGTCTTCAATTTCTGAGAGTCTCTCTTCCATCTCTTATATTCTGTTGGTGACACTTGCCTCTGAGGTTCCTGTTCAAGTTACTAAAGCTTTCATTTCCAGATTTCTCACAGTTTGGGTTTTCTCTATTGATTCTGTTTCCACTTTCATGCCCTGAACTGTTTTATTTATTTCCTTCTGCTGTTTGTTTGTGTTCTCAGGTTTCTTTAAGGGTTTTATCCATTTCCTCTTTAAGGACCTCTATCATCTACATAAGTCTATTTAGGGTCTTTTTCTTGTGTTCAGTATGTTGTAGTAATCAGACCTGCTGTGTTGGGTTGCTGGACTGTAGTGGAGACTGTTATCCTGGCATGTTACTGTATTTTTACACTGGTGTCTACACATCTGGGTTTGGGAAGATTATAATTGTAGGTGCTGATACCTGGTCTTATCTTTGTTGGGTGGGTGTTTTATTCCTTGGTCTCTGTTGGCCTATCTGTGTCTTAGGAGAGTGTGGTGGCTGTGTGTTGCCTGTTAGGAAATTCCTCTGGGATTCTGATAGGTGTGCCTCCAGATTCCCTGGCCAGAGTAGCCTATGGATTCCTAGGAAAATATTGTATGCTGGTTTTTGGGGGGGGGGAGGAATGCGGTCTTTTTGAAGTTGCCTTTTATTTTTATTGCAGGTTTATATGGTAGATATGTAGATACACTCATACTTTATTTTCACATGGTGCCAAGCCCTAATGTGTAAAGTCAAATATGTTTTTACCTCATTTGTTTGCATAGATAAGTAGATGATAGATAGATAGATAGATAGATAGATAGATTCATAGATAAATTATTGATAGATTAGGTAGATGTATATAAATATGGACATGTATATAGATATGTATGCATTATACTCTTTATATGTGGCTCCTGTGTCTAGAAATATTGTTCAGTAGTTTTTATTTCAGTCATTTGTCTGAAAGCTATTTTGGAGTTGTGTGTGTGGAATCATGTCAAGTCTCATTGATGAAAGCTTGCCTCATCCACATCCCACATTTTTTCTGTTTCTATTCTAATGCTGTCTAGAACCTCCAGTACAATGCTGGAAAAAAAAACTCAGTTTAATATTGATTATAGCCAGTAGCTCTATTGCTTTGCACATCCTAGCCTGCAATGCCATCCACAAGGCCTGTAGCCATACCACCATGGAAGCCTAGTAGGGACCTCAACTTAAAATAAAAACAAAGCTACCAGTCCCACCAGGATGGACACTAGCAACTCTGCTCCAGCACGTGTAAACTCATTGGCTCCATTCTGTCAGGGCACATAGCCTTCAGCTGTGCCCACGCGGATGTGATAACCGGCTCAGCATCCCTACCTGATCTCAATGCTCACCCAGGAGTCTCCTGTGACCAAGGAAACAAGTGTGTCTTCCTGCCTGCATGCAAACTCTCACAAGCATACCATCCCACCTCTGAGCACAAGTCCCCTCAAACCCGAGGCACCCCAGGATTCCCATCATGTAGATACTGCCAGGTAGCCTGAAGGCAAACCCAACCTGGACAGCTAAAGAAGATCCGGATCCCTGATTTGGACCCCTAAGGAACTTAACTTGAAGTGGCATAAAGGGGGAAATGGGTGCCCTGCAGCATTAAAACTCTCCAAAGGAAACATGGGGTGGGCTCCTGGAGCACAGACAACAGAAACAAAACTAGACAAGAGGGACTGAGTAAGAAGCTTCCATGCCATGGGTAACACACGGCTCCTGACTCATAGAACATCCTTTCCATAATAGACATTTACTTTACTCTTGGGAAGTATCATTATCAATGATTTCTTAGTGAACCCACAGCAAAACATTCTTTCTCAACACTACTGTCCTGTGATGTGACTCAAACAGACACCACCCCCCACAATGGAAAAAAAAAAAAGGAATAGCATTATCAAAAAAACAAACAAACAAAAAACCACCAGATCCTCCCAGAGGCAGAGATAGCCCACCACAGCCTCAGGCTTCACAGCTAACATCAATGAAAGCAAGTATACTGTATGGGCTTAGCAGCCATTAACCCACTCCACAGGTCAGCCTTGCTTGGTAATGACCTGGTGAGGGCTTGTCCAGCAGCCAGAATTAATTAAAAGTGATATGGTGTGCTGAAGAGCCAGCAGCAGTTTTAAGAGTCCTGGCGGTTAATTAGGGGTCCGGAGAGGGTTGCTTTCTGTGTCTAGCTCTGCCCAAGACGGCAGCTTTCAGGGCTACAAAGGCTTGCTCGTTGCTGACTTCATACCTCTCCTATTTGCTTTGCCTCGTCCATGGAAGTGACCTTAAGAAAGGTCACCACTGCATCCCCATCCTCGACAAAGTGCACATTTCCCAAGACACTCGGTCTTTGAAAGAGAAGGGCTTTCATAATCCTGCGGAGGAGTCTGTCATACCCGGGATGGCTTTCAAAGAGCCAGTTAGAAAAGCCCCTTTGAAAAAGATGTAATGGGGCTGGCTGTAGACACAAATACATCTAGAGTGGGACAAAAAAAAATAGGTCAAGAGAAAGTGATTATTCAGGAGAATTGGGGGATGTTTGGATGGACATATTGGGATTTGTGGGACCCCACCCGCTTCTTTCCTGAAATATCACACATACACACCTGAGGCTTAGATTCCAGCTTCACAAGGATGATGTCACACAACCCTTCTCTTATTTTCAGCCGCGACATGTGGTTTGCAGCGTCCCCAAGAACTTCACATGAACTCCTAAGCAATTACAGTTCCACTAGAATGTGTAATGTGATCAGGTCTTTCATTTATTTATTTTTTCATTTTGCCTCTGTGCTCACTGATGGCTGCGGCAACCCCTCAATCAGAAGTGAAGGGCGAGACTTAATGACTTTATATATAATTTAGTTTTCTGCAATATGCTCCTTCACTTGATGCTTTGCATAAGCTTGGGAAAAGATGGCCGTTTATCAGATCTGCAAGGATACCACAGATTTATAGACATCACAGTGCCACCTTTTTACCCTATAACTTCTTTCATGAGAACCATGCACTCAAGTTGAATTAGCTGCTGTAAAGTGTTTTGAAACCTTTTCTTGGGGCCCGCAGATGCCAAGGGTAAAAACCACTAAGAAATCTTGTTATGTAGGCTTTTGTTCTTATCTTTGCATTAGGCTGCATTTGAGACTCTCCAGGGCACACTCTTAGAATGTACATGAATCGGTACTGAGGACCAGCTATAGTGGTTGACCAGAAAGCTAAAGGCACTGTCCTCCCCCTATTCACAATACTGAAATAATGTGCTGCACATTGAGGAAAGAGGCTCCCACATTGTAGATGTGCTTGTCTTCTTCCAGACCCCCCCCCCAGTACACAGGAAAGAGGCTCCCACGTTGTAGATGTGCTTATACTCTTCCATTATCCCCTCCCCAGTTCACATGAGTTTACAGGCATGTGCAAAATGCTTGCTTTTCCTTTGAAATCATCACTACTTTGGTCTTTCATAATAGTCGGCTGCCAGATACCAAAAACATTGAAGGCATGGACCTTTGGGCAGTGTATCTGTGTTGAACAGTAGAATACTTTCCAGTTTACTGTGCTCAAAGAACGTTAAACAGAAATACACATCCACAAATGAACAGCAGGCTTTTACTGATGGTGGTTCCTTTAAGCTTTGTTTTAACCTGAGGTTTTAACTAGACTTTTGAAGTTTGTGTGGCTGGGAAACTGACTTTTATATTTATGAATTTTGCCCTTATATTTGCATATTAAACACTGAGATATAATTGCATTGTCTCTTCTTTCCTGGGTCCCATCCTTTTCTTGAGCACATATATTGCCCTAATGGGACGGAGGGAAGTAATATAATAGCATAAGTGGAATATGACTTTGAAAGCCAACACCAAGCAAAGATGGTTGGCCCACCTCTTCATTTCCTTCACAGTGCTGGCTGAGGCAAACCTATCTAAGTCTGACGCTCAAACATGCAAATAAGATGAAGATTGGGTGAAGGTTGAGTAATGCCCCAAAGAAGGCTGAAAAACACGTTAAATTTTAACGTCAACATTCCACGCTCATAAGTCAGATGAGTTAATTTTCCAGCATTTTCCCTATTTCTTTACATTTAAGGAGAGATATAAAAGGTTTGTTTTACCAGGTCTATAAAAACCATGCTTTGAGAGTCTGTTATTCTCAGCTATAACACTGACAAGCTACCCTGCTCCAGTTATCTCCCCACTGTTCTCCACTACTATGAACTCTAGAGGTCCAAGGCAGTGTTGGGGAGGGAGATTCTACTTCCATATTGCATGCAGAAGACCAGGAGACACTGCAAATACATACATACATACATGCATACATACATACAACATACATATACATACATAAACACATATATATACATATATCAGTTATATTCCACGTGAGCCCAGAATCAGCTGCTTCATGCCCTTGATGATGGACCTCACTGAGGCTCAGTGTCCTCATGTCTACATATTGGAGGCATCCTTTATATGAGATACTGCACAGAAAAGCTTAGCTCATTGTCTGGCCTGTGACCAGTGTCTAATAAATGTTAGCTGCTGTTACAGAGACAATTAATTACTCTCATCACCACCCTGAAGATGTCACGTGGCATTAACATCCTTTAGACATGAAACTATGACGGTTAAACTTCTGCACCGTTGGCTTGTGTGGACAGACCATCATCAGGTCTAGGAGGAACGCCTGTCTGAAATAGTCATCTCCCAGTGCCCACTCGGCGTTAAGATCCGGGCACCGCAGAAACCACACTCAGGAACCGAATGAAGGCTTCCTATGGGGAGAAGTGAAGCCCAGTGGTTGTAACATCCAAGGAACATCAGCCATGGGTACAGAGCAGCAGATAGAGGCAGTGCCACCTCAGGGACACACAGAGGTCATTCAGACAGTGTCTCTATGACATAGCTATGAACTCCTGTTCTAAAGGAGTCACAGGTTTGAGGGGGCCATGCCAAAAGGAGATGGCAAACGACAGGCAACCACAAACTAGTGTGCCCCAAATGGGCAAATGAGAGGAATACCAACAGATGCGTAGTGATGCCAAGGCCTTCTGAGTCTTCCCTCACAGATACCTCTAAATTAAATGGACATGTCTGAAAGACAGATGCGTTGATTGGCATTATGTATGTGATCACCATTTTAAAACGTAGCACCAATTTTATCTGCAAGTATCTTCCCCTCCCTCACTTTGTGTTGAACCTAGAGCTTGTCGTTTTGGGATAGATCGGCTGGCCAGTGAGCACCCAGGATCTGCTGGTTTCTACCCGACCAGTACTAGAGTTTCAGTCAGGCACCACACTGCCATGCATGACTTTTAACGGGTGCTGGGGAGCCAAACTCAGGTCCTGATGCCTGTGCAATGAGCAGTTTACCTAGCAAACCATTATCTCAACCCCTCTTACTGTATCTGCCAAATGGAGATAGCAGGAGGAAGCAAGTTCCCCACCATGACTGTGGCTTGAAAGAGAATCACACATGTCCTGTAAAAGAAGGAAAACCCTGGCAGTCATCCTTTGACACTAGATGCTAGAATAGTGTCTGATGTCAATCAGATTCCACTGAGGTCCATAGTGCATGCAAGCTCTTAGCCATGGCAGTAGAGGAATGTTTCCTGAGGACAGAGAAGCCCACCTCTCATCTTCCCTCCGATTTTGAGCTTTGCTTAACAGGGTTCTGGTACTCACAATATTGCCTCAGCCATGTCTCAGAGGCCCTGAGCATAAACAGTACTTCTGAAGGTTCTTGTGAGAAGAGCGTTAGGTCTAATTATTTAACAAATGCTTAGGGGAATGTCATTCTGAAAAATGGTCTTCTAAGAGCAACGCCAGTGCAGCTCAAGCACTCATTAAATCGTTTTGACATAATTGCCAGTTCACAAGAATCATGACAGCCGCTACTCAAACAACTCGGGAGCGGAACTATTGGAATGTGCCGTGTGGGGCAAGTATTGGAAGAGCAATCAGAAAGAATCGTTTATTTATTTTGTAGGAACACTGATGCTAAATATTGGCTTTTTTTTAAAGTATTAAAGTTATCCAGCTAGCACAGTTAGTCACAGCTAGAGCTCAAACACATAAATTTTGCAAGTTTTTATTTAGCGCCATATTCTGAAGCCTCCCTGAAGCTCTTTTAAATGGCTACGAGGTCAGTAATAGTAATGAATTCTGTTCAAAGCTATGAACAGAAAGGTCCATCATGGAAACTGGACATCAGAATCCTGTAGACTATAAACTACTGCAGCTCCATGAAGATTGACCTTCTACCAACAAGCATGGTCTGACTAGGAATAGTGCCAGTGAGCTCTGCCTCCAGGAGAGCACTCTAGAGCACAGTGACCATGGTTTTTGTGCCATTGGGAGCAGGTCAGCTGCCATCCGAGTACCTGATGTCTGTGGGGGGTGGGACTGCAATGTCACAGTGCATCCCTGCATGGTGACAGTCAGACTCACCATGTGGTGGCATTCCAAAAGAGGAAATGAGCAAACTCCACGAGGCATTCCATAAAGCACTGTTGCCACCATCTTAAATTACCTCTCGGGCTTCATTTCTCCCCTCCTTTGTACTCACGAGACTCACGAGGTGGGTACATTTGTTTCTTCTTGGTGGTGGTCTGGACTTGCAGAGGCAACTTATGAAAGCTACCTGCCAGCACCTCAGACTTGTAAGGACCGCTGTGCGGATCTTGTTTCCATGGGGAGAAGAGAGGAGGGGCTGCAGAGAGAGACGCGGGCCTTGCTGATACCCAGGCTGGGGCAGTGACCAAGAGGAGAGGACGATGAAGAGTGAACCCAGGCTGGCAGGTGACTGGGCAGAGGAGCCCATGCTTCACAGCCCTGTGCCGTGCTAACGTTTCCATGGTGACAGTGAAAGGAGAGAGCGTAGAACCCCAAAGTGATGTGGAAGCTACCACAGTGAAACCATAGAAAAAAGATGGCAAGGAAAGATGAGATGATGAGAGAAGGCGGCCTGGAGGGATGGCTGCGTGGGTTAAGACGTGAAATTGGTCCCTTCCATCCATGTGGTGAAGAGAATCAACTTCCTGCAAGTGCTCCTCTGGCCTCAGTACAACACACACACACACACACACACACACACACACACACACACACATACATACATAAAGTAGGTCCTTAAATTACACAAATGAAACAAATACAACATAAAGCAATATAACTTCATTCGCTATATCAGTAATTTCCTAAATAGCAATGAACTAAGTGGAAATATGGCGGCATTTAATGGTAAAAGCTGTAAGAATCGGTTGGAACACAGAGTCTGTCTATGGAAGCCCACCCCTTACCCCCACCCACTGTCTGTGGCTTTGCTTTCTATAATTTCAGGTACACCAGTCAGAAGATTACATTAATGTAACTGTTACTGAATATTGTTAAAATAATTCTATTATGTTGTTAATTTCTTACTGAGCTAATTTATTAATTTGCTTTCATATATGGATGGAGAGGTAGATGGTTGGATGGATGGATGGATGGATGGATGGATGGATGGATGGATGGATGGACGGACAGACAGATGGACGGATGGAAAATGACAAGTCTGTCTAGGTTCTGATTTTACCTGTGATTATCAGTCTCCATATGGGCTCTTAGAACGTGTGCTTGACACATAAGCAAGGACTGTGATGTGTGCAGTTTAGAAGAGAGACAACTTACAGAGTATTTGAAAGTTTATTCCAGGTAAAGGCTGGTTAGAAGAGAGATCGTAGTGTTATATTGACCTTAGACAAAATCAAATGTAGCACAGAAACATGAGTCAAGGCATCAGCGCTGCTGACTAACAACATGACGTTCTGTTCACTCAGAAGATTCATTCTCAGCTTAGGTACAGAAAATCCTCACAGCAAAATCAAATGCTTCCTCGAAGAATACATGGAGCACTGTTCTCGACAGTGTGGTAAAGGCTACATAAGATATTAAGAAAGCTGACTGTAGAAATTTCTAAGTAGCAGTCACATATTACAGTTCACTTTTTATGATTCTAATTCAGTCAAGTTGAAAATAATAGATTAAAATATTTTTAATTCACTCTTTCTAAGTAATTCATTTCTCAAAGAAGATATTATAATGAAAATTCTAAAATATTTAATACCCTGGCAAGACAATATAAATTCTATCACAACTGAGTGTAGGACCATTGTTACTTAGAGGTGAATTGAATGTTCTTAATTCACTGCTTACACTAGGAAAAAGAACACTTGAGAATTCATGTTTAGCAAACCATTTAGGGAGAAAGAGCAGAATAGGTTCAAAGAAAGTAAAAAGAAATCAAGAAAGAGCAGAAATGAAATATTTCTATGGGAAGAGTATTAAAGATAAACAAAAACAGAAGTTATTTCTTTGAAATGAATAATAAAACTGGAAACCTGTAGCAGAAACATTTGAATAAAAAGATAAAAAGCACAAATAATATTTACTGTGACATTTCTGAATAAAACCAAAATATACAAGTTCCTATAAAAATATTACATATAAAATAACTCAAGAAAAACTAGAGGCCCAGAATGCATTCTAAGTACTGAAATGAAAACAAGAAACAAAATTTTAGCAAGAAGTGGTAGGTAGCACACACCTTTAGTGCCAGCACTAAAGGAGGCACAGGTAGACAGGTCTCTGTGAGTTCACCCAGGGCCACAGAGCAAGTTCCAAATAAAACTTCAGTGACACATCCTTCTAGCTACAGTCAAGGTTTACAGGAGAAAGAGGTCAACAAAAATTAAGATAAGTGCCTAGAAGAGGCAGGTTGGAGCTGAATTCAGATGCAGCTACTTAGCAAAACAAGGAAATTAAGAGACACCTGATGACATCACATCCATGAGGGTGGCCCTCCTACAATGGCAGGACTCTGTCCTGTCTGATACGGGAGCTGCTAGCCACTTGCGCCATGATGAAGGCACTGAGCAGCATGGCTGATGCCCTCTGGCTTGTCTTGGGATTTGGGAATCCAAATGATAATGAACCACAAACTGATAATCAGCAACTTCTGTTGCTTTTGGAACGTCTTAGCAACACTGTGGTTTCTCTGAGGGTTAAAGAAGTACTCATGACCATTGGGTATCATTTAGACAGTTTCAATTGTATTGGGCAACTCAAGTTTACTCATCAGTGGGGCCCAGGGATTGCTTTATCTAACATCTCAACAAAGACTTTTTGGTCAGAGGTTAATTGCAATCTACCTCAGCCCTCCCAAACAAGAAATAATATTTTCTTAGTGTTGTAGAATGAGTTTTGTTGATTCCTTCTAGGCCACTCAGTTAGAAGTAGAGTAGGGAATCGGGGTGGAGGGGGGGGGAATAGCATGGTCTTTGTATTGCATTTGTTGTTGTTATAGAAAAGAAAACTAGCTAACAACATGTCGTATAATACTAGTCATGAGAAGGGATGAACTTCAATGTACAACAGCTTGGATAGATCCCCAAAGCATCGTGTTGAGGGAAAATGGAAATTCCTTCTGATCCCACCTAGAGATGCTGTGTGAACACTACAGACACTGTAAGCCTAGATGGTAGGAGTTAGGGCAGAGAGATGGAACTGAGGAGGCTCCACAGAGAATCTCCTCAGGGGTAGGATGATTCTATTACTGCTTAGGTAATGTTTACACAGACCTACAGTGGACATGGAAGGGCACAGAGCAGTGTACACAGTGTGCAGTCTCTAAAAACTTACCCTTTGATATAATTTAAGAGACCCACAGCCAAGCACTTGGCCAAGATCCTGGAGTTCAGTTGAAGTGAGGGTGGAAGGATTATAAGAGCAAGGGGGGGTCAGAATCATGATGGGAAAAAAACACAAAAATAGCTGACCCAAGCTAATGGGAGCTCATGGACTCTGGACTGACAACTGGGGAGCCTGCATGGGACCAAACTAGGCCCTCTGAATGTGGGTGACAGTTGTGTGGCTTGATGGGTTTGTGGGTCCCCTGGCAATGGGACCAGGACTTATCCTAGGTACACGGACTGGCTTTTTAGAGCCTATTCCCTATGGTATAATGCCTTACTCAGCCTTGATGCAAGGGGGAAGGGCTAGGTCTGGCCTCAACGTGGTATGCCAAACTGTGTTGACTGCCCAAGGGAGGCCTTCCCCTCTATGAGGAGGGGATAAAGGTGAGATGGGGGTAGGTTGGGGAGAAGAGGAAGGAGGGGGAACAGGGGTTGGTATGTAAAAGGAAAGAAAAAAATTTTAAATAAAAAATAATTATTTCAAAATTATTATTTACTAAAATAATGAATGATGAAGTGAAATTTAAAATATGCTGGAGTCAACTTCAAGGAGAATGGTACAGCTCTAACATGAAAATTCAGAGGAAGGATTCATGTCATTTATGCTGGCCTCTCTGAGGTACTGTGGTTAAATTACTCAGTACAGTGTAGGGACACAGTGAGTGTACTGTGCTGTCCTGGGGCTATTACCAATGTGGTCTGCTGCACTATTACCACTAAATACAGAGTTTATTGTGATTAACATGTTTTTTTCCTGATGGAAATATTGAGCCTTTTCTTTTTCTCTTATGTAACCTCTTGGCAAAAATTCAGCTTCTTTTTCAGAAGTATTTTCCTCTGAAAGGAGGGTCTGGATAGAATAGGAAGGGTCATCCTACTGTAGAACAGACCAAAGCACAGGACCCCCAAGGCCTTAGAGCTCTGCCGTTTGCATTTCAAACTCATCCTTGGGCACACTTCCCATTTACTTTCAACTCTGCGGCCTTCACAAAGACATTCTAAGGCCGTGTGCCTTGCTGCATGCAGAATCTTGGCTCTGTTTTAATCCCAGCTTTGGAAATGTACGTTAAACCATGCAACCTCAAGCTTTTAATATATTATCTGTTTCCTTTTAACAAGACCAATTCCTCATTTAAAAAAAAAAA
>CABHPH010153726.1:0-50557 GCA_902168325.1 Peromyscus nudipes
TGTGTGTGTGTGTGTGTGTGTGTGTGATTGTGTTTAAAACCCAAGTCACTATATAGTATCTGACTTAGAATCTCTGATATTCATTAGCTATGGCTGTACCTTCCCAGAGATGCACACACATCACTACATGAGCATACACATAATTTTCTGCCACTTCCCCTTCTCCTTAAAAGCCTGCTCTTCAGGCTGTGATGAATTTCTCACTTTCTGCCTAGCAATGAGTCCTAGAGGTCACTTTTCATAGACTCACATATGTGATTTTTCCATTTATATTTAGAGCTATATGAGTATCCAACAATTTTTAGCCATTGATATTGAGATATTTTAATTCTACCTTTTGAAGCATAAGGAAGCTGAGGTAAAGATGATTATGTGAGTCTCATCATAGTTCTTAGCTCTTCTAATATATGATGAATAGAAAGTGCCAGGCTTATACCCAACAAAATTCAAGAAATGATGTCTAAGGACAAGACTAGAAAGTCATTATCCAGTGGCTTCTGATTCTACTGTTGCCACACTCTTCATGTCAGAATAGTAGGCATGAATGGAAATGTGTCCCAGAATGGAGAGATTTAGACAGACTTGAAGGCAGGGTGCAGAAAGTCAAATATGACCCTTTAGAATAGTCTCAGCTGAACTGAAAAATGATCTTAAGAAATGTTTTTTTCCACCAGTAGACAAAGTATTGCCAAGCAGGAAATAGTACTGGTTATGTGGTTTTACTCTTTAAAGTTATTCATGACTCAGTTGGTAGAATGCTTTCTCGTAGCATGAACATTGTCCTGCATTTGATCTCCAAAATTAAATATAGCAGGAATGGTGGGATATTCCTATAATTCTCAAACTTGGGATATGTGAACAGGAGGATCAAAAGTTTTAGGTTATCTTCTACTGGGCAGTGAGATCCTGTCTCAAAAAAAAATCAACAAAGACATTCAGAAGAGGTTGGAAGCTAAGATGGAGGACCATTGTTTTATTAGAACCTTCCTAGAAGGTTTGCATTTATTTTCAGGTCTACTTTCTTCGTTTTTAACACAGCAAAATAGATGACATGTTAAATGTACAGAAAACAAGATCTTGCATTGAAGCTTAGCATGGATAAATGTGGCAGTGTCAAGGAGAAGTCACTCTCAGAAATTCACAGGAAATTAACATCTATAAAAGAAATATACCCATGACCAACTGAATGGTATTCAAAAGTTCATAGTTGCTGGACAAATGTACAATAGCAAAGTAGAGGAGAATAGAATATAGCAGTGTCAGACAGATGAAGTACACAGTCGGGAAAATATATTGTCTAAGAAAAGAAAATCTTTCCAAGTGTATTTTGAGCTATAAAGAACTTAATAAAGATACAAAATCAATAAAACAACAGGTCAAAGACAAGGCAATAAACGAGAATAAAATGAAAGGGGAAATTTCAGAGCTAGTAAAACAAATCAAGTTCAACACATCAACATTTATGGTTCTAATAAATAAATTAGAAACAAGATGAGACCAGAAAGAGAGAAGAATATTGAATTTCAGCCCTGGGGGAAAAGTTAGGATGATAAATTCAATAAAGAAATATAAACATAGTCTTAAAAATTATAGAAGATGGGCAATTTAGAGGCCAAAGATGATCTAATATAAGGACCATTGCTATCCTTACAGGAGAGAATCTATTTAATGGGGGAGGAAAACTATTAAGAAACATTAAATGAGGAAGTGTCTACCAAATTTAGATAGATGCAAACATACATCTTATGCAAATTATAGGTACAAACCCCGGAATTCTTCAGACATGTAGAAAAGGAAAACATTCTTTCTCCTGTAGTTAGAGAGTTGAGGAAACCGTAAATATCAGCAAGCACTTCATAACAGCTTTAAAGCCATCTGGAAAGTGTTTAAAACTCTGAGAGGAAACAAAAATGATCTAAGAATGTTTATTCAGCCGACCTATCATTTATGACCTTTGGCAGACCGTGCTAAATAAAAAAAAGTAACTCAAGGATAGACAATGACTTTTATAATGTTTTCTTTCTTTACCCTTCTTATGTTTTTGAATTTTTAGTTGTCTATTTTGTATGTGTGCATATATGTGTGCATGTGTGCCCATGTGGAAGACAGAGAACAACTTGCAGGAATGAGTTGTCTCCTTCATCATGTGTGTTCCAGGTATTGAACTCAGGTGGTTAGGCTTGTCAGCAGGTTACTTTATGTTTTCGTTTGCTCGTTTGTTTGTTTGTTTATGGTGATATTTTTCTTTTGTACCAAAATGTTAATTGTATGTTAATAAATAAAGTTGCCTGGGGGTCAGAGCTATTAGCAAGCCATAGGAAAGCAGGGCAGTGGTGGTGTACGCTTGTGATCACAGCACTTGGTAGACAAAGCTAGGTAAGTCTCTGTATGTTCAGGAATACAGCCAGCATTGGATACACATGCCTTTAATCTCAATACTAACCACAGAACACCTGGAGGTCTATACAGACAGACCGTGATGAGGCAGTCCTGTGGTTGGGTTTACAACCAATGAGAAGGCAGAACAGAGACTATATAAAGACTTTAAACAGGAAGTAGCGTCTCCTTCGGAGAGGTAGGACCACTGCAGGAGGAAGGGTAAGGTTTTAGCTCTTAGCTCTGACCTCTTGGCTTTCTTCTTTGCATTGGTTCTGTGTTTCTTATTTATAAGACGGTTGGTTACATCTACATTTGTTTTTTCTTGATATAGCTTTACAATGAAATACAAGTAATCAGTAAGTGAAACATGTGAGGAAGGGGCCAGGAGTAGAAACAGATTTGTAGTGAGTTTAGTAGACAAAATTCTACCACAATCCCAGTATTCGCATCACCTGGTTCATCTACTACCTGCAATCTCCTGCTCTGGAGTGTTGGTTTGACTGTTAAATATAATCATATATTTCTTCCTTAAGTTACTATGTTCATCCACTTTCTGTTATAATAGAAAATACCTAAGATAATGAGACAACATTATAAAGAGAAAAGGTTCATTTTGGCTCACAGATTTAGAGGTATCAGTGCATGATCAGTTGACTGTGTTATGACTGGGCCTGTGGTGAGGCAGAGAATCACGGTGGTGATTGGTGACTATATTATGAGAGAGAGAGAGAGAGAGAGAGAGAGAGAGAGAGAGAGAGAGAGAGAGAGAGAGAAAGACAGACAAAGACAGAGAGACAGAGAGTGAGAAGCTCAGGATACCCCTAACCCTAACCTCTGTTCCCAGTGACCTCAAAGAGTCTGTTACATCCTAATAGTTCCAACATCTCCTCAGTGGTACCATTGTTTGGGGACCAGGCCTTTAGCACACAGGTGGTTGGATCACTTATGCAAGCTGTAACCATTTTTAATTAGTGACTTAATCACACAGGAAATTCCCAGATGGGGTTGAGTTCATCACAGTATTAGGTTTTGGAGAGGTACTCTCTGACTGAAAGCACTGATGCTGCATGCCTTTGGAGGGGAATGCTTACTCTTTGTCCAACTGCTAGCAACACATGGGGGACCTTAGTTCTCCAATCAGGAATCACTGAGTTCCACTGATTATATGGTAAGATTGGAAAGTCCTGCCTCCAGCTCAAGACAGAATTCATCCAGCCAATGCTGCTGGATCCTAAACTTCAGAGATTCTGAGTTGAAGCAACAGCTGAACCATTACTATTTGCCTTGCCCATGGCAAAATAGTAATTGTGCACTAAATATGTTATGAGTAGTTAAATTCATCTTGATTTGTTGTAGCCATTCAAAGGAAAAGAGTAAGCTTGTAAGTAGTGCATACTGGAAATTTGTCCAGATTTCAGGTTATTGTGCTATAAAATCACATTGTGAAGAGACAAAGATATTGATTTTCTTGACAATAGTAAAAATTTCATGTCTGTAATATATAAAAGCATCATACTGTAAATGATAAATATTTACAGTAATTACTAAAATAAAATATTTACATATTAGTATTTTAAAAGTATAAACATACACATAATTGGAATGTAGTTGAAATATACATAGGGAAGAAAGAAAGAATCTAACTTTAAAGGTAGAGAATATTCAAAACTGTCATAAAAAACTTTGGCTGAAATGAAATGACTTGAAATTTTTAGTATTTATATAATATCATTGTTAGTATGGAGAAATACTTAGGTTTATCACATGTGGATGAAGTGTTCAGATTTATCACATGTTGAAGTATTCAAATTTATCACATATTGATGAAGTATTCAGATTTATCATATATAGATGAACTACTCAGGCTTAGTACGTGTGGAAAAAGACTACAAAATAAAGGAATGAACAGCTACCATTCATTAAGAGAAGATCCACGAAACCACCAACTAGTGATCTCTCTCATAAAATGCCTTTTAGGTACGTGGAGCATGTTTCAGCATCTCTCAGGATAACATCATGCTGTTAAAGGAAGTTGAAACTGTGGATGCTACACTAGCCAAATTTAAATCGAGGCTCTGATTCTACACTTTTGGTCTTTACTCCTCTGGCTCGTTATTCCATGGGGAAATGCAAAGTCACAATCCAAAACAAATCTGGAGAATGTTAAGTCTGTGGACAGAAAAATAATTTAATTTTGTGTCCTGTGACAGAATTTTCCTGGGGAGATTGCCTGCGCGTGCATCTGCCACACGACACAACATGAGGTTTTATTGGTGTAACCAGCAGGAGTAAGGGTGAGGGGTTACTCACAGGATCAGAGAGATGCAGAAGCAACCCAAGGATGCAAACAAATCAAGCAGCTTTCTTTTCTACCACAAATTCATGAGAAAACAAAAGAGAAAGCGTTCTCTAAAACAGGAGATCAAGGAAACATTTCTTAAAATATTCAAGTCAAAACCTGAAGTAGTAAAAGTTGAATATGTGGAGAATAGAGTGAATGGAGGTTGAGTTGAATACATTGGTTTATAGAAAAGGTCAGATGTGGAGGTCTTGAGTTTAGTGTGGCTCAACTTGGAGGGTAATAAAAAAAAGGGCAAGAGAAGTGGGTAGGAAGTGAAGCAGGTAGGGCTTTGAGGATCACAGTGTAGTACTGAATGTTGATGTAAGCCTAGTGAAGAGAGCTGGCGAACTGTTGTGACACCAAAGTCTGATTCGGTGGCAAGTCCTCCTGGTGAAGTGTAGAGCATGTGATTAGAGGGACAGAGAGAGCAGTGTGACATGGTTATCACACCAGAGAGGAAGCCAAAGGGAATGGTGCTAGTCGTGCTCGCGAGATGAGAGAGGGAGGCAGCATGTAGATTCAGATTACAGTGGACGTAAAGTTAACAGGACCGATTTCAGAATTGCTGTAAAAATTGGACTCGAGGAATAATGGTAATTTCTAGGTTTTTAGAATTGGCCTTACATGCTGGAAAGTTCTGTCAGATGGGAAAAGGATGGAAGAAGGCATGAAATATGTATTTTAATGTTACAGAATTTAAAATGATAATGATGATGATTTATAGATGTGTTAGTACACATGTGAGGTCATCAGAGGAAACTTTGTGACATGGGATCCCAGTGATCTCTTGGATAGAAAGGAACAATTGACTTCACTCTGATGCCGAGGTACATTTTTACCTTGTTTGATTTGAAAGACGTGAAGAATTAGTGTCATTAGATCTTTAACTACTTAGTGGAATCTTTCATTGGAATGCTACACACCTGTTGCTTTCCTTTTGAAAAGACTTCTAGTGGTGGTTACAATTTACTTAGTAGGTTTAGGACAATTTTGTTGGCCCTTTTCTCTTTTAATGGGTTGTCTTCTAAGGATTGCCTATTTCAATTGGGTTGATGCATTTGTGTGTATAATTTTTCATAATTGTTCTTTATTATCTTTTTAATGTTTGTAGAATCAGCAGTCACAATTCTTCTTTCCTTCCTGATGTGTTCTTTTTTCCCTTAGTTTCTTGATTGGACTTTTGTTGTTGTGGTTAATCTTTTGAAAGAACTAGCTATTGGCCTCATTAATTTTCTTGATGGCTTTCCTCATTTCAATGTTATCAATATTAATTTTGCTATAATTTTTATTTTTTATTTTCTCCTGCTTCATTTGGGCTTATATTAAGTCTTCTTTTCTTTTTGTTTGTTTTTCAAGACAAGGTTTCTCAGTGCAGTTTTGGTGCCTGTCCTGGATCTCACTCTGTAGACCAGGTTGGCCTCAAACTCAGAGATCTGCCTGCCTCTGCCTCCTGAGTACTGGAATTAAAGGTGTGTGCCACTGTCGCCTGGCTATTACGTCTTCTTTTACTTAGATAACTGGTGTTAGCACCCCCACTCCTGCACTTCTTGCATTTTCAAAGTCAACTAGATTGATTTCGATGGTAGAATTGTTAGGTTTTAGGTCAATTAAATTCTTACTTTTTTACCTTCTTCATCAAAAAAAGCAGGGACCCAGATGTAATTGTCTACTTCTCCTTCTGTTTACATTAGTCTGGTATCCCATATTTTTATGTTCTCTTGTTAGGTACAGATATAATTATTACTATTATCTCAATCAGTCTTTACCTCTTCTGTCATTACATCATAATCGTTGTCCCTGATAACATTCTTTGATCTAAAGTCCAATTTGTTCAACATTAACATAGCTACTGCTGCTTTATTTTATTTATTTGTGTTTGTGTATTTGTGTGTGTGTGTGTGTGTGTGTGTGTGTGTGCGTGCATGCACAAGTGTGAGCAGACACAGGTGTCATGATGTGTTTGTGGTGGGTGTAGGATGACTTTCAGCAGTTGGCTCTCTTATTCTATCACTTGAGTCCTGGGGTTTGAACTCAGATGGTCAGGCTTGGTAGCAGGTGTCTTCATCTGTTGAGCTGTCTGATAGGCCAACTTGTGCTTGCTTTTGGTGCTTGTTAGTCTGGTCTACCTTTTCCCATTCCTTTGTCTCTAGCTTATTTGAAGTTTCGTATTTAAAGTGAATTTCTTATAGAGACCATAGAGCCAGATGTCCACTTTCTTTTCTGCAGCTTGATTTTTATCTCTTGTCTGATGTGCTGCTGTCAACAGTCACATTCAAAGTGATTACTATGATAACTGGAGTAAATTCAACTGCTGTTATTGTCTTATATTTGTTTCATTTTTCTCCTTTACAATCCTATTCTTTTAGTATCAGGTATTATATGTCTGTATTTTGACAGCTTTCTTTTTCTCAGTAGTTGTGACTCCTTCTAATTTCTTTTGCTATTTTCTAGAATATACATTTTAATTGAAATACATTTTGAAATAGCATTATAGCACTTCACACGGAAAGACATCTCATAAAAGATTACTCCTGGCTCCTTCCACTTATCTTTAACAATATGTCTGTTACACATTACTCTTGATTGTATACCATAATTGCCCAGTATAGTTTACTAGTATGGTTTTAAAAGTATTTTATATATAGTAAGAATTAGATAAAGCCTTTATTGGCCTTTATGTATGCCTTCTCCAATGTTCTTCTTTTCAAATAGATCCCATTTATTCAGCTGTTTCATCTTATGCTCCAGGTGTTCTTGTGCATATTTCCCTGAACACCCCTCATAGAGAATCTAGGCTGCAAAGCTCTTACAGATTTAATGAAGAATTTATCTACTGGAATTCTGTTAATGTAGTAATAAGGTGTTGGGGAGAGAAAGTGTTCCATGATCTAGGCATAGACAATAGACATTGTGGTCTTTTTGCCCACCTTCAGTCGAATTTCCTGCTTTCACACACACCTCTTTTCAACCAGACAGGAAGGGCAGAGGGGCTGGAGATGGACAGACACATGTCATTTTCCTCAGTGAGATGATACCCTTGTCAGTCTATTCCTATAATATACAACACTTTGTTACCGAGAGTGCACTTGACTGATTTCACAGTGGTCCTTCTTTTTGTGTCAAAGCTCCAGAGTGAGTTTTGTTAACTCTTTGTCACTTTCTGGTGGTGGCTTTAGCACTGTGCCACCTACATGTTTCTAACCCTTCATCTCTTCCTAACTCAGCATCCATCAGTTGGTAAAAGTAGTGATTCAGGTTTTACCAGTTTCTTTTTTTGTTTGTTTCCAGTGGTTTCTGTTTCAGGTAAGCAGCTTTAGGTGAATTTTTCTGTTTCTTCATTGTTTAGGGTGGTAATTTGCCACGTGCCCTCTGTTCTGTAATAAATTCTTGCAAAATTGTTCATGTTCAGTGTGTTCAGCTTTTCCGGTTGTAAGGGAGTGATGACTCACAAACTCTACATCTCATAGATGAAAGCAGAATTTCTCCTGGGGGTTATTATCAGAAAATTATCAAAAGAGAAACTGAGAGAAGTTGTGAGGCTTTGGAAACTGTAATATTTATAGCGCAACTGGAGTAAGACAAGTATAATGAATAAAAAGACAGGGGTAGCTCTTCAGAGACAGACTACATTGTCCCAGGCCTGTGACATCACGAAAAACTAGGAAAGTATGTTCTACCCCAGGGAGTGATGACATAGTTGAATGTGGCTAAAGGTCCTGACAAACCAAGCAAGGTGGTCCACAGTTAAAATGTCTGGAATGAGTATAGATGTGGTTTTGTGTGTGTGTGTGTGTGTGTGTGTTAGAGCTTAAAAGGGAGAAATCATCTCTAAATTCTATTTTCACAATAAAATTTGAACAAAGAACATGTATATTTAAGCTTGAATTACTTAGGAAAACATTAGAAAAACTTGCTAACGTTCTGTTGATTGCTTATAAATACAATTTGAGAAATAGCAGCAAATATGATGAACTATATTTACTTATGTGTCAATGATAACATTATAAGATATCTCTGCAGACTAGGGTAGCTGGATATGACTTCTGTGAGCAAAATTCTGAGGTATGAATTTAGACATTCTCATGTTGATAATTGATAATTTTATAGAATAAGATCATCCTCTGTAAAAAGGAAGAGCTCCAATCCCTCCATGTAGCTGAGACTCTTATAAAGACTAACCTGAGTTGCCAGTATATATAAAATGTTGTAAAACTATAGCTATCTCTGGAGAAATAGTCCTATTATTGTTCCAGGGCAAGTTATACTTCGTAGCTGCATTTCCTACTTGGGGGAGAAACAGTTAAGCTACTGCACAGGAGTCTTCTTTTGAGACTAGAACCTAATCAGGCATTCTGCAGAGGCAGACCATCAAATCCCAGGTAGCAGGTCTAATTGCTTTTATTTGTGCTGTGTGTACTGTGAGCATTTTGTCCCAGGGTAGAGCTGGGCTTCGGATGAGGTTTCTCAATTAAAGTGAAACAACTTAGCCTGGCAACTTGTGTTTCATAATGATATTCTGTAGCTCCACTTCTTAGCGTGAAGCTGATGCATCATCATAGAACAAATTCATCATTCATTAACTCAAAATCAAATCAACATTTCTTTCTAAACCCAAGAGCAATATCTTCCCCAAACTAGCAGTGTGAATTCTGCTTCAAGTACAACAGCATTATGTCTGAAGAAGCTAAATCTGAAATGTGTGCGCTGAGCAGTCTCCACTGAATTCCAAGGTCAGCTCTCATCCCAGATGGCCAACTGGAGATTAGAACACAGCAGGGCATAATAGGGCGGGAATTGGGAAGTATGATCAGTCATCATGCCTCTGAAGCAGGTTTCCGCAGTAGCAAACAAAATAGGTCTGGCAGGGATGACAGGGAAGAAATGAGAGCATGTGGTTAAGCCTTTAATATTATTCTCTTGAAAGTGTGCTCCGGCTTTCTCTTAGAAATATAGTTCGAATTTGTGTGTGTCTATAGTGAGGCAAGGCTTTCCCCTTGGATGATCCTTTCTTCATATTTTAATATGTGTCAGGATAGTCTTTTTGTGTTTTTACCCTCTTATGAATTTTTCATAAAGGACTTCCCATGAATAGTTGCTAATATTTCCATGACTCTTATTTTCTCATTTTCTTTATTCATCTTTCTTCAAACTTTTTGAGTGCTTTGTGTTCACACATAGCTCCCTTTTCACTACGTAACAGTGAAGAGACACTAACATAAGGACTGTATTTCTTAAGAGATTAAAAAATCTATACAAGTAATTCCTCCATCTGAAACATAACTCTGACACAAGCTAGATTTCATTTTACTGTGGATGCACAAGAGATAAAAGCCTCTACACAATTCTGAAGAGAGGATTATTAATTTTTTATCAGCTAAAATCAATAGCAGAGGTAACACCAAGAACCTCGGGGCCAGGAGGCATGGCTAATCCACTGGGAAGAAAAGAGATCATTTTATTTGAAGAAATTTGTCTAAGTAGCATTTTAAATTTGTTTGCTATATAATTAGTTATTGTTCTCCAGATATGGTATACAGGAAGCAATCCATTTACTGTCTGTCTTTCTGATTGTTGGTTGATAGCTGTGTGGCCATTGTGCCTTGTGAGTTAAACACTTTTATTATTGAAATCCTTAAACTGTAAAGTAAAGCATTTGAATTCAAAAAACAAGGATTCACCTGTAAGAAAAACAAAGCTGGAAGCAAATATAACACAGCCACCTTGATATTAGATCTTTCTTTTGTATGCATTTATCTCTCATTAATAAAATTGGTATATTTTATCAGTCCTATCTTATAAAGGCACATCTTGAAAGGCAATTAATAACCTAATACTGATTTCTATGTGTAGCTGTGAGTAGGCTTATCAAAAGAAGTTTCCCTTATAAAGATAAAGGTAAATGTCAGTAATACATAAAATAGCTGAAATTCCATAATTCAGACAAACAACATGGAAAAAAACTTCTGCTTTTATGAAGAGAAAGGGAAACAATTTCTTCTCAAAACATCTTTAGTTTGAATGCCCTTTGGTGTTTAATAGCATGAGCCTCAGCACAGCCTTCACGAACACATTTGTGATGCCATTGACCTTTGCTTTACAGCTTCAGGACTTTGTTAAGTGATCTTGGATAGCTAAAAGGGTTGAAAATCATCCATCTGTCCAATCTTATTTTGTACTGACTTCGTGATTTTCTATATCATGGATGCAATATTGGAGTTTTGAGTTGAAGAAGTCTGTTTTGGAACAGCATGCAAGTCCACAGATACCCTCCTTCAACCAGTGAGGACCTGTGCCTAAAGAAGTACCCAGGGACCCAGAGCCTGTCTCCAAGGCTAGGTGGTTTATGTTGGGTAGGAAAATGTGTGACTCATAAAGTACAAATAGGCATAAATATTTATTAACTAATAAAAGATAGTGATAAGTGTTTCAAATATGTTCCCTCAAAGGATCCTCAAATAACTCTTCTCTGATGCTTTCTTTGCCACCCCTGGGTAAGGTTAACACTCTTCTTTCAAGTTTTCTTCATTTTTGATAGCTTAGTTTATTTTTATTTTATGTGTGAGTGTTTGCCTGCATGTATGTATGTATGTGTATCACATGCACCCCTGGTGTCTTCAGAGGTCAGAGCAGGACATTGGATCCATGAACTGGACTTTAAGATGATTGTGTGTCAAGGTGTGATTACTTGGAACCAACAAGCCTGGGTCCTCTGCAAGATCACCAAGTGCTCTGAATTGCTGAACAATCTCTCCCACCCTCTCTTCAAAATTTTCTTATATGGTAGCATGTTTTATTATAGTGTTAGGTATTTTTTAAGTGTATAACATTTCAAATAAAATATTAACCCAACACTTGTTATAATCCCAGAGACTGGTAAATAATGAGCATACAAAGATGCAGGTGTAAAAATTAATAAGTACACCAGCATAGGAAATAAGAAACCCACATTGCTGCCTGCTCTTAATAGAACAGACTGACTTTAGGAAATGTTTTTCTTATATCTCCTCATATTCCTCTCAAGATTCTATGAACTGGTGTCTTGGCATACCTTTGATTGATAAAATTTAGAAAGGTTGCTATCAGAAGAGTTAAATTGCTCTGTGAAACCTAACAGCCCATGAGCCAATACTCATCCACAGTTTTACTAATCAGGGTTCATGCATCCATTTCAGAAATAATATCTTGGAATAAGGATGAATACTGTCTCCTCAACTGCCAAATAAATAGTCACCCAGGAAACGTATTATGTCTTCTTTTACAGAAATCCCAAAGAAGCAGGTACTATTGTTATCACAATTTTATAGACCATGAAGCAGAGATTTACAAAGATGAAGTAGCTTGTTGCGAGTCACGTAGGTTATAAATGTCAAACTCGGATTTGAATGAGGCTTGTGCTGTAGTGTATGAGGACTGATGATTTCAGTACTGCAGCGACGGACAGTTCCCTACACTTAGTTTCCTTATGGCTAGTGCGGAGGAGTCTGCTTTGTCAAATACTACAAAGCCCACACAGTTTGGCAGTCATGATTTGCTAGGCATGGATGAGTTAACTTTCTCATGGGGTAAACTTTAATGAATAAAAAGTCAAAGGGTATCAATTCCTACTCTGAAGATCTCTCTCGATGGTTCCTCATGGAGCTCTTTGGAGAATTGAGCTCAGTAACCCTCCAGAATGGGCAACAACTCTTTGACACTTCCTTAATTGACTTCTCTTCCTTTGATCTCTCAATTATTCTGCTGCTTCACTCAATCAAACCCTAACAGACTCATCAAACTTAAGCCATTATCTTATTGTTTGCTAAGGGTGAAAACTATGGCAATAGGTCTAACATCAGAGGAAAATAGGTCTTTAATTGATCAAATATTTTTATAGTTTGAGTATAGGAATATGTTGTACACTATAAACAACTAAAATTATGCATGTGTGTATATATATACACATGTATAGATGATGTAGATACATAAAGACATAAGCCATCTTGATTAGCGTTGCCAAAGATATTTTCTAATAATTAATGTAAGAAATATACTAATTTTTGAGGAGGACCATTCAAGTTATTTTTTACCAATAGCAATAAGTTGGCAATAGCAAATATGTTATTAATTTTTTGAAGAAGTATTTTAGAAAACATAAACTTAATTATTCTTTGCATTGCCATTTTGTCATTAACAAGGTTTAATTAAGACAGCTAAAACTTTTTTATTTTTTTCTCATTGTATATTTATATTTTCTTTATTTTTGTTTTCCCTTTTTATTATTATTAAGAGATTTTCTCTTCATGTTACATACCAACCACAGATTCCCCTCTCCCCCCTCCTCCCCCACCTCCAGCCTTCCCTCCCTATACCAACCCACATTCCCATCTCCTCCAAGGCAAGGTCTCCCATGGGGAGTCAGCAGAGCCTGGTACACTCAATTGAGGCAGGTCCAAGCCCCTACTCCCTGCACCAAGGCTGCACAAAGTGTCCCACCATAGGCACTAGGCTCCAAAAAGCCGGCTCATGCACCAGGGCCGTGTCCCGATCCCACTACCTGCCTGGGGGCCCTCTAAACAGTTCAAGCTAAACAACTGTCTTATCTATCCAGAGGGACTAGTCCAGTACCATGGGGGCTCCTCAGCTATTGGTCCACAGTTCATGGGTTTCCACTAGTTTGGCTGGCCATCTCTGTACATTTTCCCAACATGACCTCAATGTCCCTTGCTCATAGAATCCCTCCTTTCTCTCATCAATTGGACTCATGGAGCTTGGCCTGGAGCCTGACTTTGGATCTTTGCATCTGCTTCCATCAGTCACTAGATGGAGGCTCTATGATGACAGTTAGAGTATTCAGCCATCTGATCACCAGAGTAGGCCAGTTCAGACACCCTGTCAACTATTGCCAGTAGTCTAAGGTGAGGTCATCCTTGTGGATTCCTGGGAACTTCCCTAGCACTCTGTTTCTCCCTATTCCCATGATGTCTACATTTATCATGTTATCTCTTTCCTTGCTCTCCCATTCTGTCCCTGTTCCAGCTCAAACCTCCCATTCCCCTATGTTCTCATCCCCTATCCCTTGCCCTCCATTACCTGCCCTTACCCCCAGTTTGCTCATGTAGATCTCATCAATTTCTCCTTCACTGGGCAATCTATGTGTCCTTCCTAGGGTCCTCCCTGCTAGCTAGCCTCTCTGGAGCTGTGGATTGCTGTCTGGTTATCCTTTGCTTTACATCTAGTATCCACTTATGAGTGAGTACATACCATGTTTGTCCTTCTGAGTCTGGATTACCTCACTCAGGATGATATTTTCCAGTTCCATCCATTTGCCTGCAAATTCATGATGTCATTGTTTTTCTCTGCTGAATAGTACTCCATTGTGTATATGTACCACATTTTATTAGCCCATTCTTCAGCTGAGGGGCATATAGGCTGTTTCTACATTCTGGCTATTACAAATAATGCTTCCATGATCATAGTTGAGCATGTCTCCTTGTGGTATGATTGAGCATTCCTTAGGTATATGCCTAAGAGTGGTATAGCTGGGTCTTGAGGAAGACTGATTCCCTATTTTCTGAGAAACCACCACACTGATTTCCAAAGTGGCTGTACAAGTTTGTACTCCCACCAACAGTGGAGGAGTATTCCCCTTGCTCCACATCATCTCCAACATAAGCTGTCTTCAGTGTAAAATGTATTTCTAAAGCTAGATGCTTATGTTCTTTGGGAAATTATGTTTTAAGAAATGATAAAAGAATAGGTAGTTTAGACTTTCTTAAGAGGTGACCAGAGACAATTTATGCTGTGATTTACTTCATGCTATAAATAAGATGTCAAAATAAAATGCTCTACTGCTGAAAAGGAAATGGGAAGATGGGGGAATAGTTAGCTTTGATAACATTTGTTATGATGATAATATGATCACACTTATACTGTGTCCATTTAGGCCTCAATATAAGACAACAGCTTCTGAATGAATACATATCAAAAGAAAATCTCAGGTACAAAACACGAGCCTTAACATCACACTCTCCAAAATGAAGACCTACTGTGCACTATTAGAATCTCCTTCAAATTCTGAAATTTTGTATTATTTAACAACTGACAGTTTTTAAATGTAACTATGTTCTCCTCACCCACACTTTCCCAACTTGTGTCTATTTGTAGGCTGTCATCTAGTTTATGAATAGGCTATGACTTTTTTTTTCTTTTCTTTGAATGATGCCTTTGGTCCTCTTCCATGATGTCTTCCCTGTCTGTACTTTAAAGGTGTGATTAGTAAATTCTCATATTACAAATAATAATGTGTGCTTTTATAATTTAGTTCTTTTAGAAAATAAATAATAGACTGCAATAGAAAGAATACTTAATATAGAGTACTATTTCCACTTTGCTGTCTATCTCAACATTTCTACATTTTAGAGGAAAATTATATGTTACTCTGATAAAATGCCAACACCAAACAACTTATGCAAAGAAGGATTTGTTTGGTTCAGTTTCAAGGTTCAGCCCATTAGGGCAGTTTAGTCATGGCATCAGAGGTTGAAGCAGCTGGTCATATTGTGTCCACATTCAGGAACATTAGGTCAGCACAGGTAGTTGTTCAGCTACCTTTTGTTTTATGCAGTGTAAGAACCAAGCCCAGAGAATGATGGCACCCTCATTTAGGTGAGCATCTCACTTTCATAAATTAATTAAGATAATCCCTACAGGGATGCCCCGAAAGCAGCCTAGTCTAAATAATCCCTCAAAGGTGTTCCAGAAGACTTATCTCCTGGGTGATTTAAGATCCTGTCAAATTCACAACACAAAGCTTCACACTATATAACACATTTCCTGATATATTTATGTGAATCACTGAAGCACTATGAAATTTAAAATCATTAAATAACTATAATTTTCTGATACCACTACATTTATATATGTAAATTTTACCTTGAGCTTTTGGATAACAGACATATCCAAGTATACATTTATTGACATTTTCTTCAATGTGTTGAAAGAAACACATAACATTAATTAATCAGTACTAAATAACATTAATGAAGTATAATGCCAGACATTGTGATAACTATTTAATACATGCCATCTCACTCAAATTTTCATTATTTTTATAATTGATAAAGCTGAATTTTGGAGAGCAAGTGGCTTGCTTAAGTTCACCAAGTAATTAGCAGATAGCTGAAGGTTAGGAATGAGTTTATAACCCAAGGTCTTTAAAGTTCAAACCCTACTCTTACTGCAAGTCTAAAGATGAGAGAGAAAATTTCTGAAGAAAAAGAATGAATTGATTGGCGAATGACACTTTCTATGGATTGAAAATAGCTAGCACTGTGACTATAATTCTGAGCTCAAACTCTAAATACAACTCAATTATTGTTATGCAAAATAACAGATGGACATGGAAATCCAATACTAAGTCCAAACCTGTGTCTCCATAAACGGTTTTTCTGTTTACATAAAGCTACCCCATAGAGCAATTTGCTTTGAAAATGCATGGCCATGACTATTCAACTTCACACCTGACAAGGCAGCAAATTCAGACAAGGTAAATTGGAAGAGCTATGTTTAGAATACACAATCAGCTAGCAGGAAATTGTGGCTACCAGCTTAAAAATGAAATAAACACTGAGACTGTGAAAGTCATTTTGATCAAGACTGAAGTTGTACATACATTTTCATAAGCTTCAAATAAAAACATTAATTTGGAAACTAGAAAAATACTCAATGTTTCTATGTCTGTTTAGATTAAATAAAAAAACAATTTTATATGTATATTTGTTTTCCAAAATTCCTTAGGTATAATTAACTAATGAAAACCACATATAATTATATTTAGTGTGATATTTTGATATATGTTTGCATGGTTAGATGCCTAAATTGAATTGGTTAACATACACAGTGCCTCACAGATATAGCATTTTTAGGGCAAGGTGTATATGAGAACATTGAAGACTTTTTTAGGCATTTTTAAGTATGCAATAGATTATAGTAAGATAGCATGGTACGCAAGAGATGTCTTAATTTGTATTTGATGTAATGAATCTGCCTATATTAATGTCTTTCTACCTGCTGCCCTTCTGCAAACCACAGAGACCACTATTTTACCTTTCATTCATGCAAAATTAACTTTCCTAGTTTCAACATATAAATGACAACGTGATTTTTTTTGTCTTTCTGTTGCACCTGGCTTAAATTTTTTCAGCATAATATCTATGAGTTCTTCCATATTGTGGCAAAATGTAGGAGTTATCTCTCTCTCTCTTTTTCAAACTAGGGCCAATGCTGTGCATGATTCATTTTCTTATCCCTTTTTCCACTGGCAGACATTTAACTTGGTTCCCTACCCCAGCTACTGGGAGTGCAGCTACCTTTTCCACATATTACTTTCCTTCCTCTTCGCCATATGCCCACTAAGGAAATTGCTGAATCATGTGGCAGCTTTATTTTCATTTTTTTTAAACAAAGTCATTTTTGCTGTTTTCCATCTGGTACACATTAAAATTTCTACTAGCAGTGTGTGTACATTCCATTTTTAAGAATCTCTATCACTTAGTCTCTTTTGCTTTTTTTTTTTAAATCAAAGCCTTTTAATGAATATTGCTTAAGAAAATGGAATGAGACAGAACATATTACGAAGCTATTTAAGCTTTTTTTGACATTTTTTTCTTTCATTTTGAGATTATGATTCCTTTTTTTTCTTCCTTCCCTTTGCTTCCTTCAAAGACCTTCCGTATACCCTTTCTTGGTCTCTTTCATATGCATGGCCTTGTTTTATTGATCGCTGTTACACACACACACACACACACACACACACACACACACACACACTCACCCCTTCCTTAATATGACCTTCTTTGTCTGTAAATGTTACTTGTATGTATGTCTTCAGAGCTGATCATTTGATATTGGATAACCCACTGGTGCGCTCTTCCTCGGAGAAGACCATTTCTCCTCCTTTCCATATGCCTTTGTTGCCTGTGGCTGTTTGTATAGGGTTGAGGCCTCGTGGTCTCCCCCCCATCCACTTTGGAATGTCCATTGTTCTTGTCCTTGTTCATAAGGGTGATTATAACAGTGATGAGATCAAATCTCATAGTGGTTTTTAAAAAAAACTCAAATAACAGCTAATTAATAAATAATTGATACCTTGTAATATTGAATGTTTTCATACACCCACTGGCCATTCATAAATTGTCTTTTGAGAAATATCTGCTTAGTAATTTATAACGGTACTGTTTTTTCTTGCTGTTCAGTTTTGGGAGTTTCACATCCACTTTTAGCATTATCCCTTATGAAATGTGCAGTTTATGAATATTTTCCTAGACTCCATAGGCCATCTCTTTCTTCAGTGGTCGTTTCCTTTGCTCTGAAGACTTTTTCTTAGTTTGATGGGCAGCCTTATTTGCCTGCTTTTAGTTTTGTTGCTTGAACTGTTGTTCTTGGTTCCAAAAAAACAGTGCCCACATAACATCAAGGAGCCTCTTCCTGCACCATCTTTCGGCAGTTTCATTTCAAGATTTATGCAGCAAAGCTTTTAATTCTTTTGAATTTGATATTTCTATGTGATGTCAGATAAAGGTCTAATGGTCTTTTCTTGTGTATGGGGACATCTAGTTTTAGCAATGCCATTTATTAAAGAGATCCTACCCCCAGTGTTTTCTTGGCTCTCTTGCTGAAAATCAATTGACCCATAATGGGCAGATTTCTGAGCTTTTTAAAAACCTGTTCCTAAGTATCAAGCTGTTTTGATTATTATAGCTTGCAATGTATTTTGAAATTAAGTGCTGTGTGCCTGCAGCTCTGCCCGTTTTCCTCCAAATAGCTTTGGGTATTTGGAGCTTTTCTAAGTAAAAATGAATATGAGGGTTATTCTTCTGTGTTTGTGAACACGGGGCACTAGAATTTTGATAGGTGCAGCATTTAGTCTGTAGATGACTTTGGGCAGTGCTGATAGGGTGACAATATATTTGATTCCAGGCTATGAATATGGCCTATCTTTCCATTTATTTTAATGTTTTCTAACTTATTTCAACAGTGCGTGTGCTGGTTAGGCTTTGTCAACTTCTAGAGTCACCTGGGAAGAGAGAGCTTCAATAGAGGGATTGCCTTCATTAGACTTGCCTGTGGGAATATCTATCAGGCACGTACATGATTAATGACTGATGTGAGAGGGCTCAGCCTTCTGTGTGCAGTCCTACCTCTGGGAAGTTCATCCTGGGTTGTAGAAGACAACAGGCTGAACAGTCCATGGGGAACAAGCCAGCAAATAGCATTCTTCTGTGGTTTTTTGCTTCAAGCTCCTGCCTCGAGTTCCTACCTTTGTCTCTGGCAATGATGGGCTATAACCTGTGAAGTTAAATAATCCCTTTCCTCCTCAGATTGCTTTTGTTCAGAATTTTATCCCAGTAACAGAAAGCAAAATAGTGCAGTGCATGATAGTTTCCGGTGTATAGATATTTTCGTTCCTTATTAAGTGTATTCCTAAGCATGATATTTTACTTGGTGATAATATAAGTGAGTTTTTTTCCTTTGATTTTTTTTTTTGAGTCAAAGTTTCTCTGTGTGGATCTGGCTGTCTTGGAACTTATGGTTTATATTGAGCTGAACTTGAACTCACAAATATGCCTATACGTCTGCCTCCCAAGTGCTGGGATTACAGGTGTGTATGAGTCAACACACCCAGTTTAAATGAGATTTTTCTTTTTAACATTTCTTTGTTGTCCTAATCCTTGAATGGACCTAGAACTTCATACAATTGGAAGGAGTTTCTAGTTTGTGCTCTTGTAGGCTAATCCTGTGTTTAAGAAGGCCAAGAGATCGTTTATGAGTCTGGGGTCCACAGGGGCTATCTCATAGCCTGAAGCATCAAGTGCTGTCCTATAAGCTAAATCAATAAAGCCCCATGGATCTGGGGTCTTCACCCATGAATCGCTGGAGACTGGGAACATATAGACTAGACTACCTGAGGGGCTTGTTTGGTTGTAACATGCATGAAACCTGAGTGCACAGGGAAGTCTAAAAAGGCTAATTTGTTGTTTTTGGCTTGGAAGCTTGTTAGTTGGAGCTGAGAGGGTGACTAGGACCATGAAGCCTGGCCCAGTGGGAACCAGGATCATCAAGGGTCAGTTCTAATCTGGATCCACTAGATACACCTGGGCCCGAGTCTCTTAGAATTTGAAGACATGGGCTTGGAGTCTGGTGTGGGTCTGGTACTTGAGTGTAGGAGGGTTACTATTGGGGCTTCTGGGACTGATTTGTCTATTAACGTGGCTTGGAGGATGGGGCCTCAGGCATCCTTCTGGAGACTGTGGCTATGTGGTCTAGCCTGTCACTGGTACATAATTTAATGATGAGACTATAGGTTCTAGCCTATCTCTAGGGTGTGCCAGTAGTCTGTCTGCCAGGGCCATTCTGGAGACAGGAGGAATGGTCTGTCATTGGTTTTGATCAGACAGAGTATTATAGAAACGCTATGCTTGAATCTCAGTTCTAACAGTAGGTTACTCTAAGTCAGGCTTGAAGCCAGGTCCAAGGCAAGGTCAACTGCTCATAGCATCCTTCAGCCTCATGTAAAAGTTTAATTTTTTCCCCTGTGCCTTGTTGTCAAGATTTGGAGGGTGGATCATGTACAGCTATGGTTTTGGTATAGTTTGAAGGTGTCCTCTAAGGATTCATGTATTGAGAGTGTGGTGTGACTTTAAGAATTCATGAAATCATTGAGGACATTGGTATCTGAAGTGATTAAGGTAGTTCTCATGGAATCTCATGTTAGTTCTCTTATAAGTGAGTTGTTCCATGCTCCCTTTCTTTCTTCAGTTTTCCAGTCTTCCTGTGTGATCTCTCCCTCATGTATGACCTCCTGCACTAAGGATATCTGCCATCCCACACTGGCCAAACCTATGGATCCATCTAATTTTAGACATAATGGCTCCTAAAACTATGAGTTCAATAAAGTCCTTTTTCATGAATGCTTAGGCTGAGAAAGTTTATTGTTGCAGTAGTAAACAGAATGATACATGCTAGTCTGTGATTCCATCCTTAGCCTTCTCAAAATGTCTTTTAATATCCCTTTGATAGAGTCTGGTGATGTCTTTAGGTTTGTGAAGGTATTTCCAGGCATGGATAGCTGTTGGAATCCATATTTATGAAGGGCTGAATGTTGAAAAGTCTTATTTTGCCACCTGGTTGATAGACTCTTCCAGATACAGATTAATGTTCTAAAGAAAAATGTCACTTATTTTCTGAGCCAGACTGATATATTTCTTAGAATGAATTCTCCCATATCAACTCTTCACTATCACGTAAGGGCTACAGTATTCACTAAAGACATTATGTGTGCTTGTAAAGGAAATGTCTTTAAGTAGATTGTAGTAGGTTGAGACCTACTTCTAGTATTTACTAGAAGGAGTAAGTGTTCATCACATGCCAAGTTTATTTATGATACAAATAAGAATAATCTTATAATACTAATTCTATATAAGAAGGTTAAATAAAGTTTTCTCTTGTTGGTTTTTTAAAAGTATGTATTTTATAAGTAAGCATATATGTGCATATATAAAATTTTATAAGAAATATTTGTCAAGAGTATTTATTTATTTAATTATTTATTTTATAATTTATTTATTTATTATTTATTTATTTATTTTATTTTATTTTATTTTATTTTATTTTACAATACCATTCAGTACCACATATCAGCTACGGATTCCCTTGTTCTCCCCCCTCCCGCCCCCCTCCCCTTCCCCCCAGCCCACCCCCATTCCCACCCCCTCCAGGGCAAAGCCTCCCCTGAGGACTGAGATCAACCTGGTAGACTCAGTCCAGGCAGGGCCAGTCCCCTCCTTCCAGGCCGAGCAAAGTGTCCCTGCATAAGCCCCAGGTTTCATACAGCCAACTCATTCAATGAGCACAGGACCCGGTCCCACTGCCTAGATGCCTCCCAAACAGTTCAAGCCAATCAACTGTCTCACCCATTCAGAGGGCCTGATCCAGTTGGGGCCCCTCAGCCACTGATTCATAGTTCATGTGTTTCCATTCTTTTGGCTATTTGTCCCTGTGCTCTATCCAACCTTGGTCTCAACAATTCTCGCTCATATAGACCCTCCTCTTTCTTGCCAATTGGACTCCCTAAGTTTCGCCCGGGGTCTAGCCGTTGATCTCTGCTTCCAGATCCCTCAGTTATTGGATGGGGTTTCTAGCATGACAATTAGGGTGTTTGGCCATCCCATCACCAGAGTGGGTCAGTTCAGGCTGTCTCTTGACCATTGCCAGCAGTCCACTGTGGGGGTATCCTTGTGGATTTCTGTGGACCTCTCTAGCACCTTGCCTCTTCCTATTCTCATGTGGTCCTCATTCATCATGGTCTCCTATTCCTTGTTCTCCCTCTCTGATGTTGATCCATCTGGGGTCTCCCGCTCCCCCAAGCTCTCTTTCCCTCGACCCTCGCCCTTCATTTCCCTCACTTATGACCAGGCTGTTCATGAAGATCTCATCCATTTCTCCGTCATTGGGTGATCCCCATGTCTTTCTTGGGGTCAAGGATGACTGGACTGCTACTCACATCACCAGGGAGTCTACCTAGAAAACAAGAGTGAGTATTTATATGGAAACAAGCATGGAATATTTATAGGCATACTCTCCTTATTCACATGTAACAATATATTTGACAATTAAAATAACCTTAGAGGCTAACACTTTTCTCATCTGGGTGCTTTTCAGAGTAAGGTAAGGTATTTGCTCCCTGGTAAGAAGCACACGTGGATTTGAAACATTCCAAATGCATGCTGTTTTATAACAGTTGGTTTTCAGTGCCTTGTGTGTAACTCTTTCACATATTGGTTCTTCTTTCTAAAATCATTATGCAAAAAATAAAAGATTAAACTTTGAATGTTTTTATGTAGAAAATTAAAATGAACAACTGGCATCAACCATTCTTTTTTTTTTATTTATTCCTTCATTTTCGTGGTATTTGAGATAACAGAATGTCCTTTATCAGCAACTGCCTCTGTGTATAAGTTGCCATGTCAGCCTAAGGCCATTGACTAGATGCAGCTTTATTTTAGCAATTAATTTATCATTTTTGTTTCCCTTATAATTTTTTTTATCATATACACCTTTTTTCTCCCAACTCCTCCCAGATTCACCTCATGTCTCTTTCTTTCTAACTTTGTGTCTTCCTTTTCCTGTCAATGGCAGTTTGTGCTGCTCAGATATTCTTGGATGTGTGGCTTTTCTCTGGAGAACCATCAGCCTATCAGGTACTACTCTATTAGAAAAAAACTTACCCTCTGTCTCTCAGCAGCTATCAAGTGCCAATCATTCCACTGTTAGAGTAGAACTCTGTGCCCAACTCCCCTCTCCATACGGGATTCGGTTTGTGCAGGTTATATGTATGCTCTAATTTGTAACAAGCCTTTTTGGAAGGAAAGTCTGCTCCATATTATATTTAAAGTCAAATTTTGTCATTGCTAGTTGTTTTTATTTCTGTGCTTCAAGGTAAATATATATTATATATTAGTTACTCTTCTCATAGTTTGTGTGACAAAACGCTTAACAAAGAGCAGCTTAAAGGAGGAAGGGTTTATTTGCAGTCACAGTGCAGAGGGAAAGAACCCATCACAGCAGGCAAGGTGTGGCAGCAGGACAGTAATGCAACATGACCACATTGCATCCAGTCATAAGGCAGAGAGAGACGATGCTGTTGCTTGCTTTCTCCTTCATATTCATTCCTGGACCCCAGCTCATGTTCAGGGTGAGTCTTCACACCTCGCTTTCCCCAATCTAGAAAATGCCTCATAGAAGCCCAGAAATTTGTTTCATAGGGGCCAATAGACCTGTCAAGTCAAAAATCAGTATCAACTGTCAGTGGGTATGAGTTCACGGTCATTTATAAATGTCATCCGAGTCCCTCTTCTTTGGCAGACACAGATCTTTCAAAATTTCATGTTCATTCACCATTGCTCACTTCTGTGCTATTTTTATTCATGAAAACGGTACCTGTTTCAAATGCTATGATGTCTTTCTTATAGGTGACACTAAGACTATGTTAAGAAACATGAAACAATTTCTTGTTGAACTTGGGCTAAATGAGACCTATAGAAAATTTTAAGCAAGTATAGTATCTGGTTCTTACACAGGTCATATTCGTCTTTCATATATTTTTATTTAAAAATAGAATTTTACCTTATTTCTTATTATGTTTTACTTGTTAATTTTAACAATATTTAGAACAGATATGTCCTAATACAAAAAAATTTAAAGACAATTATGGCAAAGATACAAATTAAATATTTTTCTTCTGTTTCATATAATCATAGAAATCACCGAATATGTTGGGTAACACATGTCTTATCAAATACTTCATAGTTAATATAACTATTTTTGAACTTAGGAAAAATTAATATTTTCTTCATTTTATTGATATGAAACCTGAAACTTAGAATTTGACTGTTTTGCGCTTTAATCATGTGAGTAGTAAATTCTAATTTCAATCCAGGATTACTTTCCTATAAACCTATGTGAATTTCCCTTTAAGAAACTCAAAAAGCACTTTAGTAATCAGATTATGTATATAACCTAGCAGTTGTAGGAATTGTCCAAATTACCCACTAATCAGTATTATATGAAGAAGATTACTTTTACTTCAGAAGATCGTTAGAATAATTGAGCACTATGTTGTTTGGCTGAAATAATGAATTATTTTAATGCCCATTTGCTGTATCAGTTTTATTTTCTCTCGGAAATTTTCATCACTGCACCCATTTGCAGAATACATAGTGTTTGTCTTAGAAAGATATGCTAGGCTAAACTCCTGTTGTTCTACCCAGTGTAATCTATATTTCACCAGTGAATACATTATTCAAAAAAATTTTAAGTCAAATGATATTTTCCATGTCTACTGAGGGTCTAGTCAACAGTAGAGTTGAACTGAACTCTCTTTAGGAGCAGCACACCAGTTATCTTTGTTCAGAAAGATCAGAGTGATTTTTCTGACCAACATCCCATAATCAACACCAAGTTATGATTAACATTTTGCGTGCTATTCCTCAAGTAACACATTTGCAAACACAGTGCATAATTCCATTAAAATTTGCTTGTGAAAAGCAAGATACTGAAAAATCAAATGAATTGCTTTCCAGCTAGATTTTGAGTGGGGGTGGGGTAGGATTAGGATGGAATGCATTATAAGGGTAGAATTATTTGTTCCCCATTAACTATTTTATTAAAAAGAAAAGTTACCCATGTACTTCCTTTCTGGAGTGTTTTATAACTCCATCACCAAGCAGAGCTATCCATGTCAGTGGATGTTGTACTGCCTGTTGAAACTCATCACTCTTTGTCTAAAAAAAAAATCATCAAAATGCATATGATTGGTTTGAAATTCCTTTTATTAACAGGTAACAACAGTTGATTGTATGTTTGTGTTTTTTTGTTTGTTTTAGTTTTCATTTTATTTTTTTTTTGTTTTGTTTTGGTTTTGGTTTTTCCAGAGAGGGGTTCTCTGTGTATCCTGGTTGTCCTGGAACTCCCTCTATGGACCAGGCTGGCCTGGAACTCAGAGGTCCACCTGTCTCTGCCTTCTGAGCACTAGGAGAGCTCAGTCTCAGAGATCAAATTTAATGGGACATTATATGGATCTTGTTTACATTCTAGTTGGCAGTGTAAACCTGGGAGAACACAGCCTAAAGATGAGGCAGACTACTGTGGTGATACTTTATTTGTGCTCTAACAAATAAAGCTTGCCTGGGGATCAGAGGACAAAGTCAGCCACTATATTAAACATAGAGGTCAGGCAGTGGTAGCACCCACCTTTAATCCCAGTGCTAGTTAACCATAGAGGTCTGGAGGTCTGTCCAGACAGACAGGAAGTAATAGAACTGGGCAGAGAGAGGAAGTGATGTAGCTGGGCGGAGAGAGGAAGTAAGATAGCAGGGTACAGAAAGGTATATAAGGCATGAGTATTCAGGAAGACTCTCTCTTGAGACTCTCTTGGGCTGAGGATTTCCTAGAAGTAAGATGTAGCTGGCTTGCTCTCTGATCTTTCAGCTTTCAGCCCAATACCTGGCTCTGGGTTTTTTATTATAAGACAACCTAAGATTTGTGTTACAAGACTATTGTCTCATGCAATAGCTGACTTTATTCAGAGCACCAGACAATTTATACTCTGAGTGTTAAGAAAAGTTACTGAAGTTAAATATACAACCACAAGGACAAACCACATGTAGTAAAAATATGTTTTTCTAGAAAGGAATATGAGTAACAACAGCTGAAGTAAACTCACTTCTATGTACCACACCTGGGAGGCGCACTAAAGCACATTCCAAGAACAATTCTGTATTTGGAAGAAACTGAGGTCACAAGACCCTTGTCTTGTTTTCTTTGAGTGGTCTCACAAGCACGCAGGATTCTCACACGAATCCATTCTTGGACTGTGTTCTGACAGACAGCGTTTCTTGAAGGGAAGAATGTTAGAGACATGTTTAAGTTAGTTTTAAAATTAGTGAAATTTATTTGCATTTTTCTACAGCATCGTAAGACCTTCTCCCACACTCAGTATTCCCTTACTAGAGCAACAAATGAAGTACTGAAGTATCCCATTCCAGTTCAGATATAGGCGAGCATCCTCAAGTTCAATATTCTTTGTCATGTAGGCATTTTTTATCAGAAGATCTGTAAATTAAATGATCTATTTGTATCCCATCCCTTACCTAAAATACAATGTTAAGATACACAGATCATTATACCTGGATTAGACAACTAAATTCAATAGCTGAAAGCAATGGGTGCCTAGCAGTCACTGATCTGTTGAAAGTCTAGAGTAAATGTAATCATAATCCTTAACTTTGGCTGGGGATACTTCCTGAGAATGATTCCCCAGAACACCCTCGTGGTTTAATTCCAGGCTTTAAATCCTCAGCTACTTCCCATAGTCTGCTTTAAGCTCTTAAAGCTGAACTATGTCTTTGGGAAACTCAGAAGTTCAAAGCAGCTTAATTTTTTAATGGAGAGGCACACTTGGAGGATGCTCCTTCTGAAGGGATCTTTGAGAAATTCAAGGTCTGAGGTTTTGACAAAGAACTTTTCCTTTGAGACAGTCACCTCAAGATATTTTATCATCTGCCTGGAGATATAGCTCACTGGTAGAGCATTTTCCAAGAGTATTTTGTTGCTGGAGGAATCTTTTAATGCAAATAGTTTTATTTGGGTAAATAGTGATTCCTATCTCCTTTATATGAAGAAGGTATTTTTGAGTTCATCTCTCTTCTCTCATGTTTTAACAGCAGGAAGAATTCAAGAAGTCACTGCAATATTCTGACTGAAAATCTCACAGTTAAATAAATTTCCTGTATTGTACATTACTGCAGGCAACTGCTGGGGTAAATTTTTGACATTACAGAATAAAGATCTATTTTCCTGTAGTTTTCAAAATGTATTTACCTTCTTTAAGCTCTCAGCAGTAACACTGACAAAGTTGTTTTGTTTCTTGTTTTGATTGCTGGTAATTTAAAATCATGCCTCTTTTTTTGAAACTGTTTATTGCCTCTAAATGTTTTGTAATAAAATCCTTACAATTTTTTAAGGATCATATAATATGAATAAAGGGATAATTTGACTCAACCCTTTCCTATCTGTGGAAGCATCGTACTGTAGGTGATTAAGCTACTGCGGAACCCTCCTTTCCTGTGTGTGTGTATTTTCTTTCTTTTTATATTACTCTAAGACTTTGATCACTGTAATGATTGGGAGCGGAGAGAACGGGAGCCCTTCTTTTGCTCTGATTTTAAATGAAGTGTTTTCAGTTTCTGTCGGTGTAAGTTCTCATCAGCTGTAGGTTCATGTGAAACTGCGTCTTCAGGACACCACAGGGCTACCACACTCACTGGTCCAGCAGCTGTTATCTGCACGAGACCTATACAAGTCAAAGCCAATCAACTTTTCAGCCTAGTTTTAGGGGACAACATCTCAGGTTGTTGGTATTGTTGATTGATTTATTTCATAAAACCCACATTTGCCCAGCTCTTATGTATTAGAACTCATAACAATTTCATGTTTGTTATTCTTCATGTTAGTTTCATGCAACAGAAAGTCCTGTTAAACCTATTTTACAGGTGAAGATACTGAGTAAGAAAGTTTAAATGGCTTGCCTAAGAGCCATGCAAATAATAAACATTGGAACTTATATCCCTTGCTTTCCCTTGTATTAATAATACACTTGCCATTTTATCTAATAAATTATCAAGCTACCAATAACCTTTATTATGCATGTTATATAGCTATACAATATGGATTTGTGAAAAGAATTGTGAATATGAAATATAAATCTTGTATTGAACACAAAAAATTTACTAGTATGTCATGTTTTCAAAAAGTCCTAGTAATATTGAAACCAGAGATATTTTCAATTAATTGTGATTTGTGTGACATACTCTTCAACTGCAGGAGATGAGTAGAAAGTGGAGATTTTGTTCCCTTGATCACTTTACTATCCCCTGAAGATTCCTTTAAGGGAAATTGCAATTTCGTCTAGATAAATATGCGCTACTATCTTGTCTTTCCTGGGAATATTTTTTCTCCCTAAAATTGTTGATAAAAGACACTGTTTTTAATGCAGTCTTACATTGAATTTTTCTTGTCACCTATCAATGTGTCTTTCTGTTTTTAAAAGTAACTTTAAAGAGTTTCAAGTGCTATCTAAGATGAGTTTTGTGTTTGATTAATGTAACAATGAAACTCAGCCCAACCAATAGCAATGCATGCTATAAATAACCGGCAGCCACATTATCATTTCATTAAGAGTCTAATGAAATATTATCTTAAGGAGGGAGACACTACTGACAGCAATGCAGAGCAGTCACCGAGATTCCATGTAAGTGCAGGGGGCTGTGTTATTTACTGCTATCTACCCGTGCTGCCGCCAGGCTTCTTAAATTTACAAGGAGGAAGTATATCTTCTCAGCTCATGACAGCTGAAGGGGATGCCATATTGATGGAAATACAGTCTAATAAATGACCAAATAAGACTTTGTCTTCTTCTTCTGTTAAAATTACATAAAATTGTAGAGGCAGAACATTATTTATTCTGCAAAAAAATCAGAATTCAGGAATTCCAAAAAGACTTCTTATAAGTACTTGTTTTTCAAATCAAATTATATCTCCCTTCTCATCATTTTCTTCATCTTAACTTTGAAAAATCACCACCGTCCAAACCAACATCACAAATCAAACTTTCTGTTTCTGTATTTCTATTCTACTTAAACATGCTCTTGTGCACGTGAACACACACGCACACACACACACACACACACACACACACACACACACACGAATCTAAGCAGGAAAATAGCACATAGTATTCCCAGGCAATCTCCCATATAAGAACTAACCAGGCCTGATCCTGCTTAGCTTTAAGATCAGATTGCATGCAATTGGGTGGTATGGTTGTAGACAGACTCTTTTGTGTGTGTGTGTGTGTGTGTGTGTGTGTGTGTGTGTGTATGTGTGTAATTTTTATTAGATATCCTCTTCCTTCTTTTAGCATAATTCTTGTTGATTCTTCAGGAATTTCACATCATGTACCCCAATTCTACTCACCTCCCAATCCCTCCATATCTCCCTTCACTCCTGCAGCATCCCCCCACAAAGAACTCTCCCAAACCAATTAAAAACAAAACAAACAAATAACCACCTTGCTCCTCCATCTTTCTAACATCTCTTCATCCATAGCAATGGCGTTGGGTGTCATAGTGTGTCATGTAGTATACCCTTTTGTCCAATCATCCCCACCCACAAAATGTTTATTGCTATGAGTTATTGCTCTGGTTCAAGGACTCTGGCACATAATCATCACTGGGCCCTCACCACAACTCCCTCAGATATCCTGAGTTGTTGCCTGAGTCATGGGGATCCTGCAGCTAACATTCAGCAGGAACAGTCCCCTCACACACTCAAGCAGGTGACAGATGGGGTAGATGTTAGGGTGGGCCAACCAAAGGCCCAGGATGTGGGTCTGGGTGGTAGCTAAACTGGTCAGTCAGAGTCACTGGGACCATCTCCCTCAGGCAAGGGCAGAGCCAGCTCTCCTAGGCCCATGCCATCAGGACCAGCTCTCCCATACCCATGGTGAGGGGCCAGCCTTTTATGGGAGCTTAAGGAAGCTCTTGTGTTGCAGTGTCCAGCTATGGGCAGGGTCAGCTATCCCAGGGCCAGTGAGGGGTGGATCTGGCTTAGCATGACCCTCAGATTTCAACACATGTGGTTTCTATGACCCATTGTGGCAACATGGGCCATGGACAACTTCACAAACCCCAGCTGAAGCAGGAACACAGATCTGGACATGGCCTTGGCAACAGCTCAGGCCTGGATATCACCATGGCTGAGTGTGGCAGCACAAGCCACCCGGCTCAGCATGGTCCCAGTGGAGGCACAGCCCTCAGATACCAACATGGCTACAGGTTGTGGCCTAGACCCTGGGCATCCTTGTGGCCAGGTTCTGTGTTGATGTCCATGGTTCCTGATACCATAGAAGGCCATGCTGATGCTAGGGGTCTGGGCAGTCACCTGGGACCATGTTGGTGTCCTGGGGTCATGCTGCTGTGAGGGCAATGCTGATCTGAGTGGCCTCTGCTGCCACCTGGGGCCATGGTGGCATCAGGGCCAGGCTGTTACCAAGGACCATGTCTGGGTCTGTGGTCCTACCACAGCCAGGGTCTGTAGTGATGCCCATGGCTCATGATAACAGCAAAGGACACAAGGATGCCTGGGGTCTAGTTATCCTTCTGAACCAAATTTAGATTTAAGATTTTTATGTACATTTAAAAGTGTAGTTATTTCTTCCTAATACCATTCCTGCTAGGCTAAGGAGGCAAGTACACATGTTAGTAATACTTTATGATGGTAGATTACCTGCAGGGCAGTTCAGAAAGATAAGATGCCCTGAAGAGAAAAATATATAGTGTGGTGTTTTTCAAACAATTTGTCTGATAAAAGATAACAAAGACTTTTTGTACAGAAAGAAGCCATAGTTTAATCTGCTGTTTATCTTAGTGAAGGGACACAGGAAGTGTTAAGATCCACTGTGCCCATTCTAGTGATCAGCTTTAGAGATAGATACTCAGAGCATCTAGTAGATAGGAGAGAGGAGCTGTGCAAGGCAAGCAACCATGGTTTGTGGCAGACGTTAGGATCTGGAGTCACTGTGGGTCATCTGGAAGAGTTAATGTCCATTTAGCAGAACTATGTGAGACTTGGATTGCCTCAATGTGACAGTGCACTGACTGACTTTTAGGGACACAACCTTCTTTTTTGTGCTACTAACCTAGCTTAGAACAGAGGTTTTCTAGGAATCAACATAAGGGCTTATTAAAATAGGCAGTGACTGCCTTCCCCGAGTTTCTGATTCACTAGGCCTAGGGATTGGGGGCTGAGAACTTGCACATCTAGCTATATCACAGATGCTGTTGCTGGACTGGGCTAACATTTGAACAGCACTGAGTTAGTTTTTTTAACCTGCTTTTCAGTAAGTAGACCCACTTTTGAAGGTCCTCTGAGAAAATGAAATAGCCAAAGGGAAAATATGTTTAACATGGTTCTTAGATGAATTAACTTCTGACTCCAAAATTTATTTTCATGTAATTTATGTAATGTAGTAGCAAACTGTTTTGGTATGAATAAGAAGTGTCTCCTATGTGTACTCTCAAACATGGTCCCCAGTTGATGACATTGTTTGGGGAAATTATGGAATTTTTAAATGTGGATCCTTGCTAGAGGAAGCATATCACTTGAGGTGGGTTTGGTGGAGAGTATAGTGTTGTGTCTCTTACAGTTTTGTTCTCTCTGCTTCTTGTGCATAGACAAAATAGAATCATTCAGCTTCCCATCCCTGATTGCATGTTGTCCCCATCATCGTGGATTTCACCTCTCTCACACTGTAAGCCAAAATAAACTGTGTTCCTTAAGTTCCTTAAGAAAAAACAAGTGTTTTACCACTGAGCTATATGCTCAGCCCTTGTATTTTCAAATGTTAAGTGTATGGTACAGAGTGCTTTTTTAAAAATTTTTTTCCTACATGCCCTTTATTTATATTCTACAGATCCAGCATTTAATTTGAGTGACTTATTATTTCAAATAATTCTTGATTCTTATCATCTATGATTCAGAATTTCTCTGCCAACTCAGAAAATACCCAATAAAAGGCATTAAATAGCAGGATGTCTGGGAGACAGGTCAATAGGCAAAATGCTGACATGGCAATCACAAGGACCTCAGTTACATTCCTTAGGATCCATGTACTATAGATGCTGGGATGGTGGCAGGTGCTTGTGATCTCAGTGCCAGGAAGGGGAGGATAGCTACATCCCTATGGCTCCTTGGCCAACCTGCAGATCACAAGCTGAGATTGCCATCTGGCCACTGTATATATACAAATACATTTGTGTACCTGCAAATACATACACACACACACACACACACACACACACACGCACGCACGCACGCACGCACGCACGCACTCACGCACGCATGCACGCACGCACACACACACACATCCAAGCAGGACATTTCAAACTCTCAAGAGACCATCTTGTTCTGTTACTTCAGTCAGTTAGCATGCTTCCTGTTATAGGAAATCTGCCTCTTGGAGTAGCAGAGTGGCACTCAAGAAAATGTTCTTGGTTCTTGGTTCTTGACTTGCAACTCTTCCATTCCAGCAAAATTTAAATACATGTTTCTGAAACATTACATACTCTTGAGTATTATGTATTTGCTTTGTTCTTTTTCTACTATTCCTACTGCGTTTGTCTGCTTGGAGATTCTGCGTTACATTAGCATTTCCTCCTTCAGGAGGTTCCTTATCTATCTAGTCTTGTTTATCTATTACTTTACTTGTTTATCTCTTATTATCTCTTATCTTATACTTATCTATCTAGTCTCTGCAGCTTTACCTAACACCCCTATTTTTCTTTCTCTTGAAGCACACTGTATTGTTAATATTTTAATCTTCCTCTTTTTCAATGCTTGGGCTCAAACCTTGGGCCTCATGCCTCAGATTTGCTAGTCCAGTGCTTTTCCACTGAAGTACATTGTTAGTTCCTTTATTTCATTTTGAGACTCAGGTGTCCAAGATGGCACTGACTTAGAATCCTCTTCCCTAGTTTCCTGAGTAACTGGTATTAGAGGTATGTTCGGTATGTGCCACTGTACCTTGCCTTTGGAGTTCTTTAAAAGCAGTGAAGTGTTCTTCTTCCCTATGTCTTTATAGCCAGCACACTGCCCATGTAGTGACAGCTGTATGATGATACACACTTTTAGTAATATAGTTTTTGCAAATTCATTCCTGCAGAGAAAGACATTTTGAGAATTTACTCAAACTATCAAAAATTCATTTACTGATTTGTCTGGCAGACTAATGGTTGAACAAAGATATCAACAGCCCAATCCTAGACTTGTGGATATGTTACCATCTAGATCTCTTATACAGCCCTAAACCACCTGCCCAGGGATTGTGCTGCCCACAATGGGCTGGATCCTCTCATATCAAGACAATCTCTTTCAGACGTGGCCACAGGTCAGTTTGATTTGGGAAAATTCTCAATTGAAGTTTTCTCTTCCCTGGTGATTTCAGGTATGTTGAGTTGACAATAAATGCTGTGGGATAATGCTTTTGTACATTGGCTTAATAAAATGCTGATTGGCCGGTAGCCAGGCAGTAAGTATAGATGGGATAAGCATAGAAGGAAAATTCTGGAAAGAAAAAGGCGGATTCAGGAGATGCCAGCCTGCCGTCCAGGGAGCAGCATGTAACAGCACACAGGTAAAGCCACAGAACATGTGGCAACATATAGATTAACAGAAATGGGCTGAGTTTAAGTGTAAGAGCTAGTCAATAGTCAGCCTGAGCTAATGGCCGAGCAGTTTTAATTAATATAAGTTTCTATAAGTGTTTACTTGTGTCTGAGCGGCTGCAGACTGGATGGGACACAGGAAAACTTCCGGCTACAAAAAATACAACCCAGCACAGTCCATTGAGTACTCAGAGCTTAATAGAGTTGTTACCTGGAAAGTAGGGTGTTGCTGTGATGGGCTTGACCAAGCTGGTTTTTTTGAAAGCAATTGGGAAAACAATTGAATCTTTGAGCTGGAAAAGCTAATGAGTGCCCAGAGCTTAGTTGGCTCAATAAGTAAGAGACTGGAAAACAAGAATATTAAGAAAAATGCACACAATGAAGGCCTGGCTTACTAAGTTGCAGAGGAGATCAAGGACTTAAGAACTGGACTAGGGGCTCTTTGTGTGATATCCTGTGATCTTCTGTGGTCGCTGCTGGTCATTTGGGGCTGAAGAATCAGCTTTGATTAACAAGAGACAAGTACCACTAATGTGAAACCTTCTGTGCTTCACTAAGACAATGGATGCTAGAGGGCTGGTGTTAAGGAATCATCTGTGATTAATATGAGATCAATATCCTTGAGGTGAAATATTCTGGGATATCTTTCAATAGAGTCAGCATACAGAAACTGTGATCCAAGGTGGCCAAGGCTGCGTTTGAAGCTGACAGCCAAATTTGATAGTATTTAATAGTCTCCCACATACTACTGGTTTTGAAGACATTAAAGCTGGAAGATTGAGAGGAGAGGGGAGCATAGATAATTGCTGAAGCCTGGCACCATGTAGCAGGCACAGAGTCCCTGAAGAGAGGCTGAGAGGGGCCATTGTTGAAGGCACCTCAGTTACAGTGGGTACCCCAGTATAGTAGAGATGCCAGGACCATGGGAGGTTTGTCAAGAACAGTGGTAGATGTGAAGTGGAGCTGGCCTGAGCCTACAAGAGACGTTGTGTCTGCTGACAATGGCCAAGCTAGAGAAATGTGGCCAACCAAGTCCCCCAGGGCTGCAAGATTTACATTGATACTGCCAGATTTTGTTTTTGATAGAATGTGATTGTTTCGTGCCTTGGTTCTTCCTTTTTGGAATAAGAAAGCATATAATTGTTTTATTATCTTACAGGAGATCATAGTTAAAGGAATGAATTTTCAAAGAGACCTTCACCTTTTAAAATATTGAAATTTTGAAGAGTGTTGAACTGTTAAAGGTTGCACTGTGTTTGGTGATAGTGACATGATATCTTAGGGACAAGAAAAGACAGATTATGGATCAGCTGTCGTTTGTGCATCAGGTTGACACAGGGTGTACTGTGCTAGTTACTTTTACTGTCAACTTGATACAACCTACATTCACCTGAGAAGAGCAGACTTCGGTTGAGGACTTGCCTAGACCAGGCTTGCCTGGGGCCATGCCTCTGAAGTTTGTCTAAATTGATGATTGGTGTAAGAGAACCCACAGAACTCTAGGCAGCACCATTCTTAGGTAGGCGTGGCTGGGATGTACAAGCAAGTCAGTTGAGCACGAGTGAATGAACAAGCCAGCAAACAGCTCTCCTCCATGGTCTCTATTTTAGTTTCTCTCTTCAAGTTCCTGTGTGGGGTTTCTGGCCTGACTTCTCTCAGTAATGGACTGTTACCTGGAAGTGCAAGCTTAAATAAAACCTGTTTTTCCCTATGTTGCTTTTGGTTAGAATGTTTTATCAGCTCAGTAGAAACCAAACTAGCCCATATATGTATGAATCATGTGTCTTGATAAATTTAAGGATTGTGTTACTAGAGTTTTGATAAGATTAATAAATTTTACATGCCAACAGCATTGATTTATTTAGAATATAATTTTGATATTTTTTCATGAGTGACTTGTATTAACAAATTTAAAGGTTTTTATTCCCATGTTCTATGAATTATGATAATGTTTAGGGTCAGAACATGTCTATTTAATAAAATATTTTCAAATGACTAAAGATGCACTATTATCGCAAACATTAAGATGAAATCATATAGTACAATGGCTGGAATATAGTAGACATCCAAACGTTATTTGCTAAGTCCCCCAAAATATTAGTCAAGATGAAAATGACTCCTGCTCCCCTGCTAGGCTGGTCTCTGTGCCGACCGCTTCTCTCAGCATGTGTTTTCTGCCTCTGCTATAGGAATGGGCTGGTGTCTACTGTATGTTTCTACAACTTACTGATGAACCTGTTTGCTGTTTGCTTGTTTGTCTTCTTCATTGCTGTTATCTGAACAGTGCAGCATGAATTTTGTCTTTTCTGGTACATTTAGATATCTTTTGTTTTCTACGGGTTGCTTCATTGTCCGTGGTAGGGGTATGCCACTGTTTTACTACTGCCATATTGATTAGTGTTCAGATTGAACCCATATCTGTTAACAAAAGCAACACTTTTTCAAAGCGTTGTAGTTTTCTTGCTTGCTTGCTTATATTCATGGACTGCATTCTTTGAACTAGAATTCCTGATTTGAAGATAAAGACAGTTTACAAAACTTTACATTTAACAAGAAAATTTCCTCATGAGAGATGGCAACAATTTATTTTCCAATCAAATGTAGACAAATTTCTAAACAGTCTTATTAAATAAGAAACACAGAGCCAAATACAGAGTTAAAAGCCCAAGAGATCAGAGCACTAGCGAAGAGCCGAGACTACCTTTAGCTAATCACTTGCTGCCTTTGCTTCCCCAGAGAGCTTCTTCCTGTCTGACTTGTGTTTTTAATTGCCTTTCTGTTCTGCCTTCTCATTGGCTCTAAACCCAACCACATGACTTCCTCATCACTGCCTGTCTATACAGACCTCCAGGTCTCTATGGTTGGTACTGGGATTAAAGGTTCGTGTCACCACGCTTGGCCGTGTCCTCGACCACACAGAGATTCTGCCTGCCGTGTGATGGGATTAAGGGCATGGGCTACCACCACCTGACTTCTGTTCCTGGCTCGCTAATGACCTCTGATCTCCAGGCAAACTTTATTTATTAACATACAAATAAAATCACATTTCAGCACAATTAAAATATCACCACAATCAAATGTTTAGTTTTCCCTCATATTTGCACAGATTCTGGGTATTGAAATTCACAGTTTTCCAATTAGATAAAATTCACAAAAAAGCACGTATTCTGTGTATTTCTAGACTCATGAAAGAAAACACATATATTCTGTCTATTCACTATTCTGAATACTGCATATTACTTCGGTTCACATTCCCGTTCTTGTGGGAAGAGAATTGATGTACATTGCGTGGAATAAGTATGACTCTTTGTATGTATAACATTATAAATGATGATAGATTTGTAAGGCATAAGTCTTGAATACCTTCATAATCCAGTAAGCAAAGACAGTACAGCTGAATTTGCTCAGTGAGAGGTCATGGCAATCATCATGAGAAGTAAGGTAGAGGGAGGGCAGGGAGAGGCAAGACCAACATATCTAGAGGTAGATATGAGCGGGCCAGCATGGCAGACACCACAAGTGTCTGAGCTTTACTCCTTTTGCTATGACAATATTGCCATTTTCCCATGAAGTGTTCTGATGATGATAAAGGAGCAGTCTCACTGGTAACTTCAGTCTGGCTTTCAAAACTTCAGTATTTACATTTTTGAGACCTGACATTTCATTAATTCACATGCATGCAGGAGAGAAGCAGAAGTGTTGGAAGCTGCCACCAGCTATAAACGAGAGCTCGGGTGACAGGCAGCCAACACGCATCCGTCACGATTTAGCCCCAAGCTGTGGCAGCTGTATCTCAGAAGCAGCTGTAACACTTCTGTCCTGATGAGTGCCTGAAAGCAAACAAGAAAGAGCTCAAGAACATCCCTCGTGTGGGGAAGCACAACCATAGGCAGCGCTGGATGCAAGCAGCATATTTGAAACAGGAGCCTGGGAACTATACCTGGGGGTCACGAGTTCTGAGGGATGCCTGAAAGCAAAGAGATCAGAGCTTGGAAGACAAACTTGGTGTGAAATGCCCAGAGAGAAACGCATAAAGACATCTCTCTCCTCAGGCTCCAAACAAATCAGCCAAGAAACATCCTGCATCATAAAAAGGACAGATGCTCTGAACTCTAAGAAAAAACCCACACACACGAGTAAGAGTTGTGGCTCCCATAACCAAATTCTCCATCTTGCAAACTACTGTTTCAGTTGAAGAAAGAGATAAGCAGTCAGTCTGCTAGTTTGGTAGGATGTTTAAATCAATGATTCTTAACCCTCCTAATGCTCTGACCCTTTAATACAGGTCCTCATGTTGTGGTGACATCTCCAACCATAAAATTATCTTTGTTGCTACTTCATAACTGTAATTTTGCTACTGTTATGAATCACAATGTAATTATTTTTGGAGATAGAGGTTTGCCAAAGGGGTTATGAACCACAGGTTGAGAACCACTGATTTAAATAAGCTCACCCATAAACAGCTTCATAAATTTGGTATATATATATATATGTATATATATATACATATATATATATAATAGCCATTAGAATTTTCCTAATGATGTATTTGTATATTAGAAGGACTATGACTAATCAATAACAGAAGTATTTCTTCCCTTTGATATCTAGCACATGGTTCTTCTGCTCTCTTTGAAGGATATAAAGTACCTTACTTCGAGAGTAAACCAACATGTTCCTGTTGCATGGATAGGTCCTGTGAAAGAGAATCTTTTGAATATTCTACAACCCCCAGAGAAACCGCTAGTTGAGTGATATTCCTTTAGTCTAGGACTTTACTAATGTTAACAAAGTGAAGGTCATCTTAATATGTTTTCATTGACAAGCATGTGGGTCGGGGATGCTTCTTAAAGGAGACGACAGGAGTAAGAAAGCTTTAGGAACAATCAAAATGTGCCAAACTAGATCCAAGTGTAAGCAAATAAAAAGGCTGGGCTTGAGATGTTGTTCAGTGGTAGAACATTTGCCTAGCATGAGGGAGGCCAATCTCCAGCAAAACATACACACACATACACACACACACACACCACATACTGCAATTCATTCTCAATGACATATGGCACGTTAGATTATCTTAAAGTATTACAGAAAATAGGAGTGGGGAAACCAGGAAGGATGGACATATATTCAATCTTATAGTTACTGCTTCTGGGTAGTCAAGTTTAGTAGAGATCCAAAGTCCTCAACCATCGGCATGTGAAAGCTATTACATTGTACTTAGAACAATTGAAAAGAAAAAAAAAATGACAGAGATGTCAAAGTGCATGTTTAATGAGAACATGACCTGTTAGGCCTTCAACAAGGTTACCCACACAGGTTTCTTGATTCGTAGTCCTCTAGAAATCCTAACAAATACTTTTCAGTGACAGTGGTATTGAGCTTTCCTATGATAGAAAAATGAAGCAGACTAAAGAAAAAATATCAAAGAAACTCTCCATGTAGCAGGCAGGCAGAGTCCAGAGCTGGTGGCATTCCTGTTTCGTGCCCTAGTCTGACCTTACTAGAATATAGTGATGACATGGCATCATTTACTAAAATATAGTGATGCTTAATGCCTCCCATCTATCAAGTGGCAATAACAGCAACCCCTTCTGTAGTTTTGCAGGATTCATCGAAAAACACTAGATAAGAATTTAGGCATGATTTGGTGGGGAGCAATTGCTTAATTATCTGTCATAATTATTCTTACCATTCCAGGCAACTACTCAGCTTATACCAACTGTAGGTCCATGAATATGAATGAGTGAATATAAATAGTCATTTTGCTACAAAATCTATGACCAAATTTCCTTCTTACACAGATTAGAAAACAGAATTCTTCAGTATTGGAATTGCAGATAACCTGTAACTGACTGTTAGTCATTCAGGCGAAGACAGCCCCCCACCCCTACCCTTAACAACCCCCTTTCAATGGATTCATTTTTCTACATATGATTTTGTTGGATCAGCTGCATAACTTACATTTTCCTTTTCAGCATGAAAGAGGCGTATTTTATTTTGTGCCACTTAATCAGAAATACTATGAGATTAAAAATTAGATGTTGCTGCTTGTAGCATCCCTGTAAACTTGCTTTCTTCCTAGAAGATGCCATCTGTTGGAAAGGAGGTTATTTTTTATTACATATGTCTTTTTAAAAACTCACTGAAATCCTTGTTCACTGTTAAAAATGTGTAATAAAGAAAAAACAAGTCATTTCCCACATATTTCTACATTCTTAGTGGGACTGAAGTCTAGTAGGTGTCTTGGAGTCCTTTAGCTCCCTTTTGGTGCCTCCATCTCTCAGGACAAGATGTCACAGTTTTCCTATGGACTTCCTTTGAGTTCTGCCCTCTTAAGTATCAGCCATTCTCCCAGTTTCTTTCTTGCAGGATCTCACTATTTCAATTTCTGTCCCCTTAGTGGTCATTTTCACAAGTGAAAATGTATCACACCATGGAAGTTGTTCTGAAGATGCATTCAGTACTGTGCTCCAGATCAGGGAGGCAAGGCACTCGACTCTTGGCAAGTAAGTCATTAGGTTTTTCCTCCATGACACACTGTATTCCTCAATACCCTATTCCTCTTATCAGCATCTCAAGCCATATTGAACTGGAAAATATCAGTAATGTATAGCAGGAATCTTAAAAAGTTCTTATTAATAAAATCAAACCTGATGCCAGTTATTGGGGTGAATGCTGGTAGATCAGATACAGAACAAACCACAGCTACCTCACCTCACCAGTTCCTCAGCTGGTCCTGTTTCCTTAGACTGGAAGCCTCTGTGTCCTCATATCTGAATGGCTCTCAGCTGAACTGTGCTGCTCAAAACCTAAAAGCTTAACCAGCCAAAATGCTTAACCAGCCAAATGCTTCTAGTTTCTGGTCCTCATGCCTTATATACCTTTCTGCTTTCTACCACCACTCCCTGGGATTAAAGGCTTGCTTTCTGGGATTAAAGGCCTGTGTCACCATGCCTGGCCATTTCCAATGTGGCCTTGAACTCACAGAGATCCAGAAGGATTTCTACCTCTGGAGTGCTAGGATTAAAGGTGTGAGTGCCACCATTTTCTAGCCTTTGTATCTAGTGGCTGTTCTGTCTCTGACCCCAGATAAGTTTATTAGGGTGTACACTATTTTGGGGAACACAATACCACCACAGTAATGTGCTATGTCTTTGAAACTTTAGCATCCCTTTAGGTAAGATGAATTTTGCATAATAACATATTGACATGTTTGTTGAGTCAGTCACAGGTCTTATTTCTATGATTTTCTGACCTTCATTCTTTTATTTTAATTAATTAACTTATTCTTCTCTTATACAATACATCCTGATGGACGTTTCCCCTTTATCCTCTCTCCTCAGTTCCTCCTCCCATAACTCCCCTCTTCTCTAGATCCACTACTCCCCCATTTCCCTTCAGAAAAGAGCAAGCCTCCAGGGAATATCAAACAGACATGGCACAACAAGTTACAATTAGACTAGGTGCATACCCTCGTATCAAGTCTGAGCAAGGTCAACACAGTAGAAGGAAAAGGGTCCCAAAAGCAGGGAAAAGAGTCAGTGACAGCCCCTGCTTCCATGGTTAGGATTCCCACAAGAACACCAGCCTACACAACCATAACTCAAATAGGCTCCCTGATTGTCACTTCAGTCTCGGCAAGCCCCTACGAGCCCTGGTTAGTTAATTCAGTGAGCCATGTTCTTGTAGTGTCCTTGGCCCCTTTGGCTTCTACAATCCTTCTTCCTTCTCTTCCACAGAATTCCCTGAGCTCCACCTAATGTTTGGCTGTGGGTCTCTGTATCTCCTATCAGTTACTGGATAAAGCCTCTCTGATGATGATTATGCTAGGCTCTGGTCTATGAGCAAAGCAGAGTATCATTAGAATCATTTCATTTTGTATGTGTGTGTGTGTGTGTGTGTGTGTGTGTGTGTGTGTGTGTGTGTGCGCGCACCAGTCATGTTTGGTTCTAATCTAGGTCTCTGGACTATTTAGCCTCTGGTTCCTGGTCCTCCAAGCAATGTCAGACATAGACTCCTTCTAGTGGCCTGGGTCTCAAGTTGAACCAGTCACTGATTTGGAAGCTCCCACAAGTTCTGTGCCACCTTTACCCCAGCACATCTTGCAGACACGACAAATTGTAGGTTGAAGGTTTTGTGGCTGGATTGGTGTCCCAGCCTAACCACTGGAAACCATGCCTGGTTACAGAAGATGGATGGCTCAGGCTCCATAGCCCCCATTACTAGGAGTCTTTGCTAGGGTAACCTCATAGATTCCAGGGAGTTTCCATTTCACTAGGTTTCTACCTCGCCCCAGACATCCCTCCATTCCAGTCTGCTACCCCAAGTACTCTCTTCCTCCACCCCCACCTGATCCTTCCTGTTCCCATCCCCACCTCCCCCTAGTCTACCACATATTGGCACAGGAGATAACTTCCTGAAGAGGAACACTAATAGTGCAGGCACTAAGATAAACCAACTACTCAATGTCACCTCTTGAAACTGAAAAGGGACGAATCAAAAGGACAAAACAGCAGCCTATTGAACGGGAAAAGATTTTTTACTAACTCTACATCTGACAGTGGGCTAATATCCAAAATATATAAAGAACTCAAGAAACTAGACATTAAAAAATACAATTTAAAAACAGGGTACAAATCTAAACAGAATTCTCAACAGAGGAATCTCAAATGGCTGAGAAACACTTAAAGAAATAATCAACATCCTTAGCCACCAGGGAAATCAAAACTACTTTGAGATTCCATCTTACACCTATCAGAATGGCTAATATCAACAACAACAACATAAGTGCTGGTGAGGATGTGGAGCAAGGAGAACACTCCTTCATTGCTGGTGGGCGTGCAAACCTTATATAGCCACTTTGGAAATTAATATGGTGTTTCCTCAGAAAATTGGGAATTGATCTACCTCAAGACCCAGCTCTATGACTTCTGGGCATACATCCAAAGGATGCTCCATCATATCTTAAGGGCACTTGCTCAACAATGTTCATAGCATCTTTACTCATAATAGCCAGAAACTGGAAGCAATCCTCAACCAGAGAATGGAGTATTACTCAGTTGTTAAAAAAAGTGAAATCATGGAATTTGCAGGCAAGCTCATGGAACTAGAAAACATCATCTTGAGTTAGGGAACCCAGACTCAGAAAGACAAACATGGTACGCACTCACTTATAAGTAGATATTAGCTGTAAATAAAGAACAATCATGCTACAATCCATAGACCCAGAGTAGCTAAGTCACAAGGAGGACTCCAGGGGTGTTTTTGGATCTCCCTGGGAAGAGGAATAAACTGATCTTCCTTCTTAAAGTAGATGCAGTCTTGTATTTGTGCTACTTTGTACATGTCGTGTCTTTCCAAACCTTCTAGGTGAAACATTATATCATTTGAACTGTAATTTAAAAATCATTCATTTAGGAAAACTTCTCCAGATTTGTAGTTCTATTTACAGACTTCTCTATGGCATTTTGAAATTTTTAACTTTTAAGGGATCTAAATTTTGTATGATAATTATTTATTCATTCACTTGCTTCAAATAGATTGAAAGAGTACTTTTCCTACATCTTAGACGGTACATGGCTCTGAGTCAATACTCAGCTACTTCTTTTTAGAGTAAAATAATGATGTCAATAAAAATAACAAGGGCTTTATTATTAAATAATTATTTTAATTTTAAAATATTTTCTTTAAGAAATCAAAAATGAACTTTTTAAATACAGACATCTAGAGTAATGTAGTCAAGTTTGGAAAATATTTACCACTTTGCTTATAGATTAAGTTGATAATTTTAATCTTGATTTAATAAAATTTTATAAAAATAGAACCTTCATGCTTAGGTTTAAGTCTTTATTTTGATTTGTGTCTAGGTGACCTCTTTGGAACTTTAGTTCCCCACTATGGGTTATTCAAATGTTAATCAGGTGATGCAACATTATATCTTAAATAAGGAACTCAAATTATCCAAACAGCAATGAATCCATTTTTTTCACATGAAGGCATGACTTTCATTTTAGTCAATATTTAGGAAGATCAAAGAGCATGTTGAGAAAATATGAAATCTCTTTCCTGAAATTACAGTCATGTTATTTATAAATTTTTTATCCTCTAGTTCATATAATATATATGGGTCATTTAGGGAAAAAATAAGACTTCAGAGAGAATACATCCATTTCTTCAATTATTCCTAAGCCTCTCCTTTGAAGTAAACTCTATTTCTGTAGACATCTTTAGTTTTCCAGGACAACTTTAAATTATGGAATGTTAGTTTAAAATGTCCTGATTGGCTTCTATTTTTATATTCATAATTTTGCATTAATCGTGGTGATGAACTATACAGGTAGAAAGGACAGGAGCTGCACATGAGGTGGGAATTCATGCTGTTTCCGTATAATATAGTGCTATGCCAACATTAAAAGAAATTGCAGGCTGGAGTGGAAAAGGAGAAATGATGACTTCCATTGGCCATAGAAAGTCACTAGCTTTATTTAAAAAACCTCTCAGAAAGTGATTTACATAAGTGATGTATCTATTATTCCTGAACATTTGAGGCAGTTATGGAGGGATGCAATCCTGAAAGGTGAAGTCAGTCATCTCAGAGCTTCTGTGAAGTGTGGAGACTAAAGGATGCTGAGGATCCTGGATTTTGGAAATTGAGGTCTAGAGTGGAGATAGAGTGACATGTCATTGGTTTATTGTCCGTGAAGGAAAGACTTCTTTTTCACAGGTGGTTGTTTTCTGGGGGCCTTTATTTTCCAGCTCTTCCACAGGTTGCCTCAGCTGCAGAGACTCACCATCCAGGGCAATGCCCCTTCAGCATGTTCCACATGTGTTGATTGACTTAATAAGTAAGTGGTTTCAAAGCCTCGATATTTTGATCCATTATAGAACAACTCTCTGAAGCTCCAGTCATCAGAACTGCCTGTGGTTTATTGAGGCTGGACTACCTATGTTTTAGTTTAGCATCTCTGCTTTGTTTTCCTTCTGTATCTCCCTTTCTGTAGATATTACTTCCAGAGATTTCCCTGATAGGATCCTGAGCACTAGGCTGAAGCATTCATCACCCATCTACAATGAAAACTCCATCACTGGTGGAAGGTAGGCACAGGCAGCTCTTAGTGTGTGGTTGATTCATTGTGCACCCCAATAAACTTATCTGGGGTCAGAGAACAGAACAGCCACTAGATAGACATAGAGGCCAGAGAACGGTGGCAAACACACCTTTAATCTTAGTATTCTGGAGGCAGAGATCCATCCAGATCTCTATGAGTTCAAAGCCACACTGGAAACAGCCAGGCATGGTGACACATGCCTTTAATCCCAGGAGTGATGGCAGGAAGCGAAAAGGTATATAAAGCATGAGGACCAGGAACTAGAGTCCTGTTAAGCTTTTAGGCTCTTAGCCCCAGTTCAGCTGAGATCTGTAGCTGAAGTGTTCTCCAGTTCTGCCAGCCTCATGGCCCCCACAACTGCTTATAAAATAATCACTCAGAAGCTCTTATTAATTAAACTGCTCTACCATTAGCTCAGGCCTATCACTGTCTAGCTCTTACACTTAAACTCAGCCCATTTCTGTTAATCTATATGTCACCATGTGTTCCGTGGCTTTATCTGCTGCCTTTACATGTTGTTCCCCGGACGGCAGTCTGGCTTCTCCTCTCCTCAGCCTTCCACCTCCCAGACTTCTCCAGCTACAGAGATCCATTTAGATGAGGACACAGAGGCTTCCAGTTTGAGGAAATAAGATCAGCTGAGGAATTGGCGAGGTGAGGTTGGCTGGCTTGTCCTGTTTCTCTGATCTTTCAGCATTCACTCCAATACCTGGCTCTGGGTTTGTTTTTATTAATAAGACCCTTTAAGATTCCTGTTACATCAGTACATGGTAGCAAAGCAAGTCATATTAAGACTTCCATTGGAGTTAATTGCTACAGTCTTCCAATTCAAGAGTCACGTTGACCGATGTGATTGTCATTATGATCTTTCAAAGTAGTGGGAAAATAAGAAAACAAGATTGTATGACTATTGCTGTGATTGATATTGAAGCCCTAAAAGATTACAGTGAAAAGTCAAGAACAATTTAATGGTAAATACAAACATTTATTTACCCACTCACCCATATCAACGGTCATAGTTCCTATAAGCAATGCTGCACTGTACATGGGAAAAGGTGGTGATTTCTCCCCACTGGGTTTTTCTAGGAGAGGGGTACTCTAGGTTATATGACAATCTGTTTTCAACAGTGGGAATAATCTCCATATTGATTTCCACAATAGCTGCACCTATCCAAACTCCACTAAAACTCATTCATATGTTAAAAAAAATACTAGATACTGCCATTTGTCGCAACATGGATAGACCTGAAAAGAGTGTGCTGGGTGAAATGAGTGAAATACAGAAAGAAAAGGCATCACATTTCCTCATCTGTATAATCTATAAAGAAATAAAATGTACAGGGATAGAATAAGGAACAAACTGCCAGGGAGGATGGGGGATGCAGGTCAACAGGTACAAAGCAGCAGTCATCAGAGGAGCCATTTTGTGCTGGAATGCTCAACTTTCTTTATCCAACTCCTGCATCTACAGCAGAAGCTAGCATTGGTCAGCTTCCTCTTCTTACAACAAAACCAATTTTTTTTTATTTTAATCTTATCCGTTCTGACTGGGGCAAGATGAAATCTCAAAGTCGTTTTAATTTGCATTTCCTAGAGGGCTGAGAATGTTGAACAGTTAAAATATATATAAAGAAAAATAATCAGGTACTGTAATTCTGTGAATTCTATTTCATTCCATGCCCCATTTTTTTAATTGAGTTTTTGTTTTTTTGATGTTTAGTTTTTTGAGTTCTTTCTATATCTTTTGATATCTATTAACTCCTTGTCAAATTTATATCTGGCATTTCCACTACTTAATAGCCTGTCTGTTCATTAGAATATGGTGTGGTTTGCTACACAGAAGCTTTTTAGTTCCACAAGCTTCCATTTGTCAGTTGTTGGTTTTAATGCCTGTGCTTATAGGAGTCCTTTTTGAGAGGTTCTTACCTATGCCAATGAGGTAAGCATATTCCATACTATCTCCTGTATCAAGTTCAGGGTGTCCAGTTTTATGCTGAAGTATTTGATCCATTTGCAGTTTATATATGTGCAGGATGAGATAGATATAAGAATTTTCATTCTTTTATGTGCTATCCAGTTTGACCAGCATGATATAGCAAAATGCCATTTTTTAGGTTTTTTTTTTTTCCTTAAATGTGTATTTTTGGCCTCTTGGTTAAAAAAATCTCAGGTGGCTATAAGAATGTGAGCTTATATCTGGTTCCCCAGTTTTACTCTATTATTCAATGTATCTGTTTTCATGCTAGTACCAGGCTCTTTTATTACTCTAGATCTGTAGTATTACTTGAAATCAGGGATAGTTATATTCCCAAGCAGTGTTTCTGTTGTTCCAGATTGTTTTGGCTAGTCTGTCTCTTTTGTGTTTCCATCTGAATTTCGAGATTATTTTTTCCATTTATATGAAGAATTGCATTAGGATTTTGGTAGGGTTTCCATTGAATGTGTATGTTGATTTTGGTAGAAGGCCATTTTCACAATATTAACTCTATCAATTTATGAACATGAGAGGTCTTTCTGTATTCTGGCATCTTAAATTTCTTTCTTCATTGTGGGATAATGCCTATCCTGGATACCATAAGTTAGCAAATAAAAAGCTCAGTGCCAGGTATGGGTTACTTCTTTAATTGTTGGCTAGTGAAGTCCCATAGACTTCTTCCCAAATAATACAAGGTATTTCTATTGCCTTATTTACCCTTCAGAACTTGCTGGTAGCACTCTATTGCTAGAAGAGACCATATACTTTCAACAAAACATGGGGAACAGAAACTGGTACTGACCTAGAAAAGCATCATCCTTATTGGCTAACTCTCACAATGCTGGAATTTGCTATTCATACTACCCCGAGAGAAAGTAGCTGTCTTATACACCTATGAACCTGGCAAGTTAAAATAAGAAATGGTTATAGTAGTGGCATGATTATTAGGGGAATAATCAACTGCTTTCTGATTGGATTTAAATGAGATAGAACTCACACCTGATACCTTTAACTGTCCCTGGCTTCATATAGCCACCTATTCTTATTCTCACTAATTAGGCTTTAATGAGCAAAACAGTGACTCCCTACAGCATTGCATCATGAGCTAACCAGCACACCCTAAGCCTACCACTTACAGGTTCCCCCCTTTAACTTCCCACATCAAGACCAAATCTATGCTGCATAAATCACACCCAAACACAACAGTAAGAGAGATGCTTGGACAATGGCCAAACTATTCTATGAGCTCTTCCTGTTTCTATAGCAGCAGGCCAGCCTTTAGATTTGAATTGGAACATTCACTCTACAACTTTTAGAGTGGCCATCCTCCAAAATTCTGTGAGCTGATTTTTTAATAGATCTCTTTAGATAACACACACACACACACACATACACACACACACACACACACACACACACACACACACACACACACACGTATACCTATGTACCTGTGGTCTAATTTGTTTCTCTTGAGGAGGGATTAGATAACATGATTGTCATTTTACATATGTTAGTTTATTTCAAGTCTATTTCCTGCAACAAGAATACAACAAGTGGTGGATAGGAGCAGAGAATACTCAGTAACACATTATTTAACAAGTACTTCCTTATAAAGAGCATTTAAAATATTTAAGCACAAATTTCCTCTAATAAAATATTTTCAGAGTTTGGATTCCACATTTCCATTTCCATTTATAGCATGACATTGACAGCACATTTTCCTTTATTTTTCCATGTGTCTATTTCCTACTTGGCACCACAAAGAGCTCAACTTCATGAATGTTTCATCACCACTCAGATCATGTTTTGATTCTCTTTTCTTCCAGGAAAGCCTTCCTCATAGTCAACAGAATCATGGCCAAGGGAAGGATGTTTTGTTTGCTGAGTAGGCCAGAGCTCTTGTTTTCTCAGTCCAAGTAAGAACATTTGAGAATTCATTGATTTATCAACATTGTGAAGAAAGAAATCAAAGTTTCTTCTAGTGTTAAGAGTAAACCAACAGCAAAAAGCAAAGGGATTCCCTTAAAACCAAGTTGAGATATTGTCTGGTGATGCGGTCTAGAATCACCATGGGAATTAATCTCGGGCATGTCTATGAGGGATCATCTAGATTAGTTTAGCTGAAGTGGGAATGACCTATCTTAAATGTAGGTGGCACTGCTTTCTGAACTAGAGAACAAGTCTTGGATTTCATATAAAGGAAAAAGCTGGCTGAGAAGCAGCAATCATCTCTCTCTGTTTTTTTATTTTTTATTTATTTTATTTTATTTTTTGTTTTGGATGTAATGTAGCCAGCTACTTCCAGCTCCCAGTGCTGGGTTATACCTTCTCTGACACATTGGAATGTGACCCCTGGACTGGAAGTCAAAGTGAATCCTTCCTTCCTTAAGTTGCATTTATAAAGCATTTTGTTACAGCAATAAAAAAAAAAGTAGTTCATGTGTTTGACATATAAAAAAAATCATACAAATGAGGAAAATTGATTTTCATGTGAAGGGATTTCTTTTCGTTAATTCTTTTGCATGATATTTAAGTTAAGAGAGAGACTTTTATGTGTAAGAGCCTCAGTCTGAGTTTTCCTTTAGTGAAAGATATTAAGAGACAAACTTAGAAAAGGGGTAACAACCAGGACCAGATGGTTTCAACGCAGAATTCTACCAGATCTTCAAAGAAGAGACAATACCAATACTCTTTAAATTGTTCCACATAATAGAAACAGAAGGAACATTACCAAACTCCTTCTATGAGGGTACAATTACCCTGATTCCCAAGCCAAACAAAGATGCAACAAAGAAAGAGAACTACAGACCAATCTCCCTCATGAACATTGATGCAAAAATACTCAATAAAATACTGGCAAACAGACTCCAAGAACACATCAAAAAATTATCCACCATGATCAAGTAGGCTTCATCCCAGGGATGCAAGGGTGGTTCAACATATGAAAGTCTGTCAATGTAATACAACATATAAACAAACTGAAAGAACAAAACCACATGATCATCTCACTAGATGCTGAAAAGGCATTTGACAATATCCAACACCCCTTCAGGATAAAGGTCTGGGAGAGATCAGGAATACAGGGAACATACCTAAACATAATAAAGGCAATTTACAGCAAGCCAACAGCCAACATCAAAGTAAATGGAGAGAAACTCAAAGCGATTCCACTAAAATCAGGAACAAGACAAGGCTGTCCACTCTCTCCATACTTATTCAATATAGTACTTGAAGTTCTAGCCAGAGCAATAAGACAACATAAGGAGATCAAGGGGATACAAATTAGAAAGGAAGAAGTCAAGCTTTCACTATTTGCAGATGACATGATAGTATATATGAGTGACACCAAAAATTCCACTAAGGAACTCATACAGCTTATAAACACCTTCAGCAATATAGCAGGATACAAGATTAACTCAAAAAAAAAATCAGTAGCGCTTCTATATACAAATGACAAACAGGCTGAGAAGGAAATCAGAGATACATCACCCTTTACAATAGCCACAAAAGATACAAAATACCCTGGGGTAACTCTCACTAAGCAAGTGAAGGACCTGTATGACAACAGCTTTAAGTCCCTGAAAAAAGAAATTGAAGAAGATGTCAGAAAATGGAAAGATCTCACATACTCATGGATAGGTAGGATTAACATAGAAAAATGGCAATCTTACCAAAAGCAATCTACAGATTCAATGCAATCCCCATCAAAATACCAACACAATTCTTCACAGACTTGGAAAGAACAATACTTAACTTCATATAGAAAAACGAAAAACCCAGGATAGCCAAGAGAATCCTGTACAATAAAGCAACCCTGCTATAGAGCTACAGTAATAAAAACAGCTTGGTACTGGCATAAAAACCGACTTGTGGACCAATGGAATTGAATTGAAGACCCTGACATTAATCCGCACACCTATGAACATAGGATTTT
>CABHPH010153727.1:0-13264 GCA_902168325.1 Peromyscus nudipes
GGTTGCATTGTATGAAATTCCCAAATAATTAATAAAAATATGTTAGGGAAAAAAGAAAAATTAAATAGAAGTGCTTTCAGGGATGCACTGAGAAGGAGAAGGATTCCAGAGATGATGAGTGAGGATAAGAGAGAGGACTCAGTGCATAAACAGGATAAAAATATATTATATATCTGTATAAAATTGTCAAAGAATAAATTTTAAAATGAATGGCAAAAATTGTGGTCTCCTTTTCACTAATTGTTCTCTGCATATGTGTGAATACATATTCATATGCATATATATTCATAAATAGAACTTGCTCAGTCTGACTAATGCTATTTGTATGTGTGCTTTAAGGTTGATCAACTTGGTATTGGATAATCAATTAGCTTTTCACTAGGGAAGACTGTTTCTCCCACTCTCTGTATTCCTTAGCTGCCTGTAGCTCTTCGTGTGGAGCTGAAGCCTTGCATGCTTCAACTTTGGCATACCCACTGGTGGGGTCCTTGTTCAGCTCATGTTTAGCAGTCATGCTGATGAGATTTTATGGGTGTGGCTTCTGCCCTTACTAGGAGACACTGTCTCACAGCAAACTCCCTGATCTTCTGGCTCTTAGAATCTTTCTGCCCTCTTCCTCAATGTTGCCTGAGCCTTAGGAGTGGGAATTGTTGTGTGGGCGTATCTGCTGGGATAGAACTTGATAACTCTTTGTTTTTATTGGTTGTGGTTTTCTGCAATGGTCTCTCTCCATATGTTGCCAAATGAAGTTTTCTTGGTGAGGGGTGAGGACTACACTTATCTGTGGGAATAAAAACAAGTATTTAGAATGTAGTTAGAGATTATACTGGCTTAGTAAGATGGTGGTTGTAGGTTCTCCTCCAAGATCCATCAAGTTACTAACCCTGGGGGGCTGACTAGATATCCAGTACCAGGAATGGTATCCCTCTTGTTGAGTAGGTCTTAAGTCCAATTAGAGAGCTGTTGTTGACCATCAAGATGTGTGTGCCATGATTGTACACTTAGCATATTGTCCTGCCATGCTGGTCATTGATGTGGTTCATAGGCATCATAGCTGAGTAGGACTGTTGATTGATCCCCTCCTTTGGGAGCTTGCATGGTGCTTTCTGGTGCCATAAAAGCTAGTTATCAGATAGTGGAGGGGGCATTCAGTTCAGTTCTAGCTCAGGATTCTGGGCCCTGTGTCTGAAGTACACAGTATCTTCAGCAATAAGGACCTCCGAGGAATAACCAAGGGCAATAGCAACAGCCTGTCTGAGGAGTCTGTTGGACAACCCCACCTGTGGGGGTATTGTGTTCCCCAAAATATTGTGTATGCTAATAAACTTATCTGGGGTCAGAGAACAGGACAGCCACAATATTAAACATAGAGGTTAGGCAGTGGTAGAATACGCCTTTAATCCTAGCATTCCAGAGACAGAAATCCCTCTGGATCTCTGTGAGTTCAAGGCCACATTGGAAACAGCCAGGCACAGTGATACACACCTTTAATCCCAGAAAGCCACACCTTTAATCCCAGGGAGTGGTGGTAGAAAGCAGAAAGGTATATAAAGCGTGAGGACCAGAAACTAGAGGCATTTGCCCTGGAGAGGCATTTGGCCTGGAGAGGCATTTGGCCTGGTTAAGCATTCAGGCTTTTGAGCAGCAGTTCAGCTGAGACCCATTCTGGATGAGGGCTCGGGGCATCCAGTCTGAGGAAACAAGATCAGCTGAGAAGTTGGCCAGGTGAGGTTAGTTGTGGTTTGTTCTGTCTCTCTGACCTTCCAATGTTCACCCCAATACCTGGCTCAGGTTTGATTTTATTAATAAGACCATCTAAGATTCATGCTACACCCACCAGCAACTCAAAAGAGGGCTTTTCATACTTGGTGTTGATCAAGAGTGTTCTTATAAGAGAAATTTATTGTATATCAAACATTGTGCTCAGTGCTTTACATAAAACCCCATTTAAAAAAATACTACGAGAGGAAGCCCTGATTCTAAAGTTAAGTTGCCTGAGATCTTACTGTTAATAGCAGCAGAGACTCAAAAAGTGAGCACAAACAGTCCCTGAGCACTGTTCTAATGCTCCTTTAGTAGAGATTCGCACGGGTAATCAATACTCCACTATGAAATAGGTTTTCATAGATCGCTTTCCCCAACTTCATGCTAATGTTGAGTGTTCTGAGCATGTTTAAGACAGAGCTGGCTAAGCTGTGATGTTCAGTAGGTTAGGAGTTTTAAATGCATATTCAACTTATATTATTATCAGCTTGTGAGAGAATGAGATGTAGCCACCACAAGTCTACCGGGACAGGATGACACAGAAATGATTCATTGGATGCAGGTGGGCATGACATGTGAGGGGCACATGACATGGTGTCACAATGGGAGTAGAGTGGAAGGAGTGGTCAGGGAAAGTTTTCTAGAGAATGCGCATAAAGACTAAGTAACAAACGATGTGCAGAGCAAAGGAAAGGTGGGGAATACTCATGGGTGAGTGTCGGGAGACTGAAATTCAGGACAAAGATTCTCACATGATTCTCACAGAGGTAACTCAGTAAGTACTCACTGGGTAGTGAGTACTCAGTAAGTACTCACATGGTCAAGTCATTCAGTCAAGAGACTACTTAGGGATCAGGGTGGAGGAGAGTCTAAGCCTGTGAACATAGGGTATAAGATGCAAGGCAAGGCATGCTGGTGGGGCTGAAGACATCGGGAGCTAGAGCCAGGGGCAGAAACAGCAGCTGTGGGGCAGAAGAAATGGTCGCAGGATGTTTTACTGAAAGCAGCTTTCAGAATCCAGCTTTCTGGAGTGTAGCGCTTCAAGGCAATGAGTAGACATATTGATGGTCAGGAGATCTGATGGTAAGAATAGGTGGTAAGATTCACTGGCCTTAATAGAAAATGGCAGTATTTAACGGCAAAGGGTCCTTCCAGCTCTAAGAATCTGTAATTCCATTCATCACCAGGCTTTCCTGGTGAAATGGATGCATTATAAAATGCTCTAATATTGCACAAAATTCATTGTTTCATTAAGAGTTGCTATTTTATTTGGCTCTTTACAAACACATTTCCAGGGTGTTACTATCAAAGCCTGTGATTTTTGTAGTCATACAGAGTAAGCATCTCATATTTGTTATGTTTGAACAGAAGGTTTATTTGTCACTACCACCCCATAACCTGGTGCAATCAAAACACATGAGGCCAGTTCATTGCTTTGCTTGCGGTTATTCAAGCCCGGATACGCACAACTGTAAGAAACAACCCCTGCCCCCCAGGTTTAAGGACACAGCTGAGCTATTAGCTAGAAGCTCTGGTCTCACAATCAGCCACCAGAGATGTCATCCCTGGCACTGGTTGAAATCTTGAGAAGATTCCACCAGTTTATTGCATGCTCTCTTTAGACACCATGCTGGTGCATAAGGCAGAGATGACACCAGTTAAAAAATGATATATGAGAACAAAGTGACATTAAACAGAACATGTGTGAGCATATTAGTATTTGTCCCTTGAACAACCACATTGTGAGAGGCAAGACCTCTAGCCCATGACCCTGATCTCTCCCACTATCCTCTTATTCACAAGAAACAAAGACCCATCACCTGCAAACCCTTCTTCTGTTTAACTGCAAAGTTTAAGCTTTGTGGGTTTTGCCTTCTTCCCATAAGACAATACTGAGTTGAACTGGAAAGACTGATTTTGATCATTTTCATCAGAAATTGCGGATTATCTTTGACAACTGAACTGTAGACATCTCTGTTTACTATTTAAGTGCGACTTCACGAGCTCTGGGAAAGAGATTGTTCGGGACAATACAGATGTCATATACATATTTATCTTTGAGTAAAACTTGAAAAAACTGTCCCAGGAGACTGGGTCCCAGCCCATTTTTAGTTCTGGATATGGAGGTTTTATTGCATTCACTGTCTCACAGCTATAGGATATGGAGACTTTATTGCATTTTGATGTCTCAGGATATGGAGGTTTTATTGTATTCTAAGTCTCACAGCTATACAATATGGAGACTTTATTGCATTTGATGTCTTACAGCTGATCTGTTTTGCTTCCACTTGCTTGGAAAGGTCAATTGATCTCAATTCCATCATATGAGGAGTTGAAATGTTCACAGCCTTTAAAAAGGAAAAAAAAAAAGCACTTCAAGTTTCAATTTGTGAATTTTTATGGTTGGACTCCACAAGGCTGAAAAGCACAGATGGACTGCGGAAGGGCCAGGGCATAGTACCACCCACCCCCTGCCTCTCTCCTGCTGATCATAAACTCCCAATGCAAATGTGAATTTGCACTTCTGAGTTTCTGAAGGCTCTGGCTTCGCTAGACCCTAACTTCATGGTAAAAGGCCTTTACCAGGGCTTTAAAAGCCAGGTCTTCAAGCTGTGATTTCCATACCTGGCCATCAGAGGAATGTGTTTCCAACCAATAGTGTCTGTTAGAATGGACAGGGAGGAATAAACCTTTCCCGTAGTGCCTGACCACTTGAGAAGTACACAGCATCCGTCAAGACTCGACATTTCTCAAGTACAGTTGCTGAACGATGGTGAGAGAGATGGTCCAGGCTTTTAGCCAAAGGCCTCCAAGCATGCCCTGACATTCCCAAAGGTCCTCTGGCCTTAGGCAGCATTTCTTGGAAACTTGGAATGAAAAGCTCCCATTATTTGTTCTTTCAGGAAGTGATTAATGATATTTCCAAAGCCAACAGAACCTCTCCGCAGCAGAATGTTTGAATTCCCAAAGCAGTAGTTGCAGACCTCCGCAATCTTGTTCACTAAGTTTATGAGGTAGTGGTTCCTTTGCTAGTAATTCTGAAACTCTGGCCCCAAAGAAAACAATGTGGAGGCTTTAAAATTTCCAAGTATGTTAATTGAAAAATGTTTTCCAGGCTCCTTAAAGCATACCCAAGGTCCCGGTTCTATCTGCTGGGAGGAGGGACTTGATGGTGTAGAGATGTGTGAGCAGCGAAGAGAAAATGGGAGAACAGACTCCCCAACACTCAGCCCACAACTGCCGCCCAGTGGCAGCAGGAACCTGGGTCCCACCTGGCTGAGAACTTCATTTTCTCAATAATTGTATCTCTTCTCCTGGAGTTTACATGACATCAAAAGACCTGAGGCTTTTTAAAATTTGTTTTTATTTTATGTGTGTAGGTGTTTTGCCTGCATGCGTATCTGTGCACCACTTATGTACAGTACCCATGGAGACCAGAAGAGGGCATTGGATACCCCAGAACTGGAAATACAATTGTGAGCTGCCATGTGGGTGCTGGGAATCAAGCCCAAGTCCTCTGGAAGAGCAGCCCACACTCTTAACTGCCGAGCCATCTCTCTAGCTCCGACCCAATGCTTATTAAAGATATATGAAAGGTGGTGTGCAACAAGATGATGTTTGGGTATCACTGTGCTTAACTACTTAGAAACTAGCCACTTCCATTCTCCTCCAAAAGCTAGGCCGCTTCTTCTGACACCAAATGAAGCAATCCAATGAGGAATTTCCCTGGTGTCTGGTCAGAGTAGTCAAGATTCCGGCAGATGCGGATGGTTAGTGAAGCTTCTCATAGGGTCTGAAAAAGAATCCTGGCTGTTCTTAGGGTTCCTAGACAACAAGACGCTTCAAAATTACTAGTGTGTCCTGTGTACTTGTTTGGGACTTAAACTCTTCTATCAAAATTTCAGTCTCCAAGGGAATTGGCTCCACTAGAAAAGGAATAATGGAACAATTTTTGGGCTAATGGCACTCTTCCATATACCCTCTGCTAGAAGCAAGGGCATTCCGACCACACAGAGGAAAGACTCACTGACCTAGCTTCTGGAAGGTTCATGAGTTCCTTCTGTCACCCCCTGGGAGTGGTCTTAGAAGCTGCTTCCTACAGTTTAAGGGGGCTCTTACCCCCAGGTCTGTGTTAAGGACAGAAAGACCTAATCCCTTGACCTCAAGTTAAGACATCTTTGACCGTCACCCGGCACTGTCTGGGATTGCCTGAGTTCTTTGTTGTAACTGGTTCAGTGACATCATTTCCATTCTGCCCAGTCCTGCTCCTTCCTTCCATATAAGGGGATGTTTGGAGAAGCATGTTCCAGTAAGGACAGCCCAGCAGCCCAAGACTGATATCCCATGAAATGTTTGCTCAGTAGTGCGGCCCTTGGCTGGTGTCTGGCACTTGGATTTCAGCAGGGTTTGTACTATTCCCAGAAATGATAAGAACAGTGTGCTGGGCCTAAACTGTTTGCAGAGCAAAGTGGTTCACATCAAACACACACTTCCCCTCGGGGAGCCTGCAAGTGGTGCACACTAGGCCAAGGAGTCCTATATGACCCATCTCCACAGAAAACCCTGCAGACTGTAATGCTAATGACTTTCCCTGGCAGACAGCATTTCCTGGGTGTTGTCACATGTCTTGTGTGACCTGTGAGTAGGAGACTCCTAGATACCCATGTCTGAGTCCCTTGGACTTTGTCATACACCTCTTCCCTCTGGTGACTTGGCTTGATAGCCCTCTGTTGTAGTGAATAGCCAGAGTGCTCCACAGTGCTAAGTCCCGGTGAGCCGTCAAGCTCAGTGAACTCCCAGCTTGCAAATCTCCATTATCTCAGGATGCCTGACCTCTGCCATACCCTTCTCAGCTCTCACCCAAGGCGTGTCTCCTCTGCAGCTGGATTTCAATGACTAGTATTACCTCTCTTCTAACAGCACTCTAATCCGAGAACCCCGGGTTCAAAGGCCTGCCGACCTGACTCAGTCCTTCCAAGTCAGCGATGGTCCCAAATGTGACCTCGGAATCCTCACCATCGGGGCCTCGTGGAAGCCATCATACTTTCCATATGGGTGACAGAATCAGTTCCCTAATTGTTCTCTTCTCAGTCACACCGCCAATACTGCCAAGTTAATCTTCCCCATGTAAACTTTGGAAAAAGTGAGTTTCCTGCTGAGAAACCAAAACAACTTCAACATTTTTCTCACGATCTTGAAAGAGTGTTAAACTTCAGGGCAGGGCATCCAAGGCATGCACCGGCTTCAGCCACTCTGCCTGCCCTGTCCCCTGCACAGGCGCTGTTCCCGCATGGCTCACCAAAGAAGCCTTGTATTCCTCCTTCACATGTGCTATTTCTCTGTTCGAAAGAGCTTTCCTTGTTAAGATTCTCTCCCTGCTTTCAATGCTGGTCTTCCTTCTTCTGACTCCCAGCCTGCCTCCCCAAGGCAGAATTAAAGTTTTATACTCTGTTCTCTCCACAGTAAAAATAGATTTGGTGCCTCCCATACCCCTTTTACTTGTGTCTGTGAGCATAACGTCAAGGCTCTTTCTCTCTGCTCCTTTCAGGGCATCTTCTCTTGGCAAGAGTTTTGATTCATGTGAGAACTGTCACCCATAGTTCATAAGCTGTATGTTCCAGGGCAGAGGTCTCCAGTGTCCTGGATTTGCTTCCCCCAAATAAATGGACATGTGCCTGTTTCACTGACGTGATCATAGACTGCACCCATGACTGACACATTTAAAGACCCGGGTAAGAGCAGATATGGAAACTTGTAACAACGCCATCCCGTGCCCCAGTGAGTTGTCCCACACTAATGCGTGTGCACCCTTTCTGGAGACATCTCTACCCACTCCCAGCACTCTGAGCATTTGGTTCTCCCTCACGTGACACGTGACCTCTTGGCCTCCAATCAGAAAATTTTTCTTAGTTTGCTAGAAGCAAAGGTAGGAAATATCAATTTCTCTGTTTGTGCCCAGAGTGTGCTGTCTTTCTCAGAGGAACAGTGAGTTTCACAGCATGCAAAGTCTCTGGCTCAGCCATTCCTCTGTAGCCAGACACTGTGTAACAGAAATCTGAGGTTTGGTTTTCATAGTGTGTGTGTGTGTGTGTGTGTGTGTGTCTGTGTGTGTGTGCGTGCGCGCAGGTCTACACACAGAGCCACAGGAGGACATCAAATGCTCTGCTCTACCACTCTTTGCCTTACTCCCCTACAACATGGCCTCGAGCTTTGGACCTGGAGCCAGGTTGGTGGTCATTTAAGCCCCAGCGACTGACCTGTCTCTGCCTCTGGCAGGTGCACACAGCCACACCCAACTGTCCTACACGGGTGCTGAGGGCTCAAACTCAGGTTGCCATGCTTGTATATGAAGCCTTCCTTCTCACAGGACCCTCTCTCCAGCCCCCTGAGTATTATGTTTATAAAATAATGCAGCATAGCCAGGCAAACCCCCAAGTCATTGGTGGATGGTTTTGTGTTTAAAGTGTAGGAATGCAAGTCTGCCTGGACTGTGAGCAGGCTGAAGCATAATGTTCTCCCCCAGCACGGACAGCCAGCCCAATAGTGCAGAGCCCGAGATAGCAACAGCCATAACAAAGGTGAAGCTCTCGGTGCTCATCCACCTCACACAGACTGCTGAGCAAACTGAACACAGAGACTCGTGCACAGAGATCCGTAAGGGAGACACTATGAAGATAACCATAGAAAACTTTAGGGAAGCATGATCCAATGTGTGTTAGCATCAAGGTTAAACCTGGAGCTCTGGAACAGCATATAGCAAATGAACATTATAAAATTTGGGGTAAGAGTCTCTATGTGACTTATTGAGGAAAGGGAATCCATAATAAAATAGCTGCTGTACAGTGATGTGATTCCACTCACTGTAACTGAAGCCTGCGTGTTTACAAACATACTTGTCTACTTCTGCCACACAATTTACCAAGCAAGTGCCACTGAAAGCCACTAAAAAAGTATAGATTCCACAGTGACTGCAAAAACAAGCTGAACGTCCCAGTCACCATTTCACATCCCGCCCCCCCCCCCCCCCCAGGGGAGATGGGCTTGTAGCTCACACTCTGGCTCTGAGTCAAATGTTTCCAACCAGTCACCGACCCACTACTAGGAAAAGACGTTCTGAGGTTTAAAAACAAATGCACCTGTTTTTCTGAGAGAAATTTCAGGTCAAAGATGATGCAGACAATCGGGGCAGAAAGGATGTACAGTTACTCTAGCCTTCCCGGGGGACGCTGGCAAAGTCGATGCCCTCCAGGCTCTTGACACAAGCCTCTGCCTCCTCTACTGCTCCATTCTCACACGGCTCTCGGGGAGGTGAAAGTAGAGACGTGGAGAAGAGCCTGTCATACTTGGTAACAATCATTCTAGTCATTGTAAAGTACGCATGGTCCTGAGAGTGCCATGTGAAACTCCTGTGGTGGTGACTTCGCACTGAGAAGCAGTGCATAGAAACAAACGCACACTGTGGCTTACAGGTACTCGGTAGAGATGCGCTTTTCCCCACAATGAATTTTAATATGACGTAGAGCCACAGGGTATTGTATCCAGTCACTGACATTTCTGGAAATGCTGTGGACATCTTGGGATGCAAATCACTAATACAGAGCAGGAAGGAAATGTTTTTATGACTCTCCAGAGTAGACATATGTGGTATAACTTCGTATCATTTGTTCTGTGGATCTTCTGTGAAACACAGGATGAAGAAAGCACCTTACCAACTCAATGGCTGGGAAGTCAAGAGAAGAGACATGTTTTTTTGTTTGTTTTTGTTTTCCCTTCCAGTTTTAGAGATCTCAGGATGGCAATTCAGGTTAAGTGTCTAGGTAAATGTATTAAACATGACGTTTGGGAATGCTAATTTTCTAAAGTGGTAGAAAGTTACTAATAATGTCCATACGAGGTAAAGCAACACCGGAAAGTATAGATTGTAGCTAAACGGTGAAACTGTAAGCCGAAAAGATGGGCGGGTGGTTCCTGACATTAATTTCTCACATAAACTTTGAAAGCATCTTTGGGACGTTTAATCTTATCAACTTCATTCTATCTGGCATCAACCATGTATCCCTAGGCATCTTTCCTGAAAGGATTAACTGAGGGGAGGAGACTCCCTCAGAGAGGGAGAGCCGCTCAGATTTAGAGATGTCTGAGGGAAAAGCAGAAAGATTGTTGCTTTTGGTCTGCCGCTGGTGAGTGCATCCACCCCATTGCTGCCTCTGCTGCCTCCCTCACTGACAGCAGAACCCAGTCGTTTTGGCTTTCCAATGTGGATCACAGGCTTTCTAGGAATCCCCCAGGCCTTCAGCACCAGAGGGTGGCGACTGCTGAGGCCTCCAACCCCAGAGACTAAGAAGCTGCTGAGTTTTCAGCCTTTCCAATGTGTGTCCACAGATGTGCATTGGGTTGCTGGGTGCACAGTACGTAAGCCAATCTAATAAATTCCTTTTGTAATATATATCATTCTATTGGTTCTGTTCCTCTAGAGAACATGGACTAATGTAATCCTTTCTAGTTAATCAAAAGTTGTTAGTGGCTTTTAAAGGTCCCCTCAGGAGATCTATATAAGATCTATATAAGATCTATAGATCTATACAAGCTCGTTGCTGCCACTGTGCTTTTTATCTCTCCCCAATGCCGATGCTCGGTGCCCTCTCTCCCTGCTTCATTGAGCTTAGTGGGGAATGGAGGACAACTGGGAAGTGATACCTGTTCACATGCTCTGGGCATGGCTGCCTGAACTTGACTTACAGCTCCCCTTTCCTAGGAAGTGCTAGAGTCTTTGAGATAGGAAAAAATAATTCCTCTTTGTGGAGGCCCACAAACGTTTCCTGCTGAGATCTGAGCTTGCTTCAACCAGCAGGGCTGCATTAGAGGATGGCTTGACCACGTGTGTGGTTACCAGGTGATTGGAAAGCGTCTGCACTTGGCTGTGCTAGGGAGAAGTCTTTTGCTCCACCCCTTGGCATTCTTATAAAAAGCCCTTTAGAAGAGACAGAAGGCTGATGGATAAGGATTCAGGCCCTCCCGAGGCTATCCTGTGTTTCTATCTGTCTCTCTCCCTCTATATTTTTATCTAAATCTCTTATTCCTTTCTCCTCAGGAGTACCCTGGGGAAAAAGAGTGAGCTGATCTCCCAAATCTCCTCAACTAGTCAGTGGAGTATCCAGAATCAGTCAGTAAAAACAGAAAGACAGTGGCTACTTCAAACAGTAACTATTGAGTGAGGGAACTGTTTACAAGGGTGTTTGTTGGAAGATTAACGAGCAAAAAGGAAGAAGGTGTGGGAACAGAGATCTCAAAGCTGATGCTTCTAGGCTACTACCCATCAATCTACTTCTAGGAAGCTATGGGTGAGGGACTAGAATTGTCAAGTGTCCCTCCAGGGTTTGGCTCTAACCGACTAGTAGGACCCTCTGCCACCTGGGCTGCTGGAGTCTGCAGGACACTATACGTCACCAAGGTTCCTGTCTCCTTCCAACCTTCTGGTTTTTCCTGATGCCTGGAATCGGCAGGCACCAACAGGAAGCCATTGGCTAGAAGCCTGACAAGTGTGATTATGGACCTCTAGCCCTGAGTAGATCATGGGCTTATGCGCTAAGCTGGAAAACAACAAAGAGAGTGTGGTGAGACAGAATGCCCTAGGAGAGCTTCCTAAACTGCTTTTTAGGTCAAAGCTTGGCTTGAAAGTTGGGCTAACTGGAGGGGGCCTAGGGATCACTACACAGGAACTGGTAGAAACCCGTATTACATTTCACTTATAGTACAATCATGATGAAGATATACAATATAAAGTGTAAGGGGGATAGTATTTACTGAATTTGTCTGACCTTTCCAAATAAAATGCTTTAAACTTTTAACGATAAACCAGCTGACTCTATACACTTGCCATGGCTACAGGTGTGCATATTGTTCAGTGAGAGCTTTTTGAGTTCTTTATAGTCCCAACCGATTAAAAATCTGTTTACAAATGGGTAGTAGAAAATTTGAAAACTCAAAAAAAAAAAAAAACCCAAATAAAAAATTCGCTGCTATTGAAACATGGTTACACACTAAAGGTTCTTCCTTTCTAACACATAAACATAATATAGACATTTCCCGTGCCCGTGGGATGGTTTATTCTACACAAAATTGTCCATCTAGTTCCTGGTGTACAGACTTTGCCAGATGTGCTGGTGCGTGCCTGTAATCCCAGTTCTATGTTCTTTCCTATTCCGGGGCTCTGAGTTTGTCTGAGCAACAATGTTTCCAGCTTAAAAAAAAAAAAAAAGACAAAAAGACAATCTCCCACTCCTTGACGTCCCAGGTAGGCACAAAGGCTGTGATTTGGTTCCAGTCAGCACCTGCTTGAGATGGAGCATCACCTTGGAGTATGCACACAATCAACAGGTAGGTGCCCTTCTCTGTTCTCCTTTCCTTTGATCCTGGCTGAAATGCAGACACAATGGACCGGGCTGCAGCATCTGTCTGGAGAGTATGAGATGAGGCTCTCACCACAAGAACGGCAGGAAAGCTCCACGAAAGGCAGATACACAGGTCTTAGACAAGATCTAAGTCTTGAACCACCTTTTATGGGCTCGAATAATAAGCTCTTAATTTGTTTAAGACTGTTAGGGCTTTTGTTATTTGTAACCAAGCATTAATTCTTTTTATTTTACCTTTATTTTTGACATTGTATTTTCATGACATTTCTCCCTTTACTTTCTTTCTTCTAATCCCTCTCATGTATCCCTTTCCACGCTCCTTCAAATTCATGGCCTTTTTTTTTTCATCAACTGTTGCTGCGTGCATTATTATATTTGTATATGCATGTACAATCCTAAATATAATCTATTGAATCCATATAATGTCACTTGTACGTATGTTTTCCAGGCTGACAATGCAATGAACAAAAAATCGGTGTGCTCTTCCCTGGAGAGGGCAACTCCCCACACCCCCCCACCCCCCCACCTCCCCCCCCCCCGTCCCCAGCTTTGTCCAGTTGCCTGTAGTTCTTTACATAGCAGTGAGGTTGACTTTTCCCTGCCCAGTTTGGTGTGTCCATTGGAATCTTTGTTCGGCTCACCTTTGAGTAGTCATGTGGGTGGTGAGACTTTACAGGTGTAGCTTCTGATGCTGCTAGGAGACACAGTCTCACAGTAAACTCGCCAATCGTCTGGCTCTGACAGTCTTCCCACTCCTCTCCTTAAATGCCCACTGAGTGTTTTGTGGGAGTGTTTTATAGATGTATCCATTGGGACTTGGTTCCACAACTCCACCTATGGATTGGTTGTGGGGTTTTTTTTGTTGTTTGTTTGTTTGTTTTGTTGTTGTTGTTTTGTTTTGTTTTGTTTTGTTTTCTGTAGTGGTCTTTCTCCAAACGTTAATTCTAGACAAAATATCTAAGATAATGATATGATTGTGTATGCACAAGGCAGCTGTTTTGATGTGTTTTTTGTCATGTTCACACTCCTAGCCACTACTCTGTGTGTGTGTGTGTGTGTGTGTGTGTGTGTGTGTGTGTGTGTGTGTG
>CABHPH010153727.1:17180-28461 GCA_902168325.1 Peromyscus nudipes
AACACCAATCTAACAAACACATAATCCCATGCTTCCCTGGCACTGGGGTTGCTGATGGGATCTGACACTAGTCTTGTGTTTCTGTCTTTGTACATGGTTGGTGTTCTAATTGTGCCTTCAGTTTTGTTTGTTTGCTTTGTGTGTTTGGTATCTGACTGTAATACGCCACAGAGAGGTCCTTCTTTGTGTCTTTTGTTGGGTGACCTAGAGGCCTGGGGATCTCCTGCTGTCATTTCATTGAGTGTGTTCTCTTCTCTGGTGCTTGTCTCTGCTGCTTCTACCCCGTGAGTCCTTAGGTTTGGTGTCTCGGTGTGTCCCAGTGTTCCTGATGCTGATTCACCTCCTTCCTGATTGTGTGGTGTATGTGTGTGTGTGTGTGTGTGTATGTGTGTGGTATGGTGTACTGTGTGTGTGTGTGGTATAGTGTGATGTGTGTGTGTGTATGTGTGTGGGGGGGGTGTGGTGTGTCTCTGTGTGTGTATGTGGTGTGTGTGTGTGTGTGGTGTGGTATGTGTGAGTGTGTGTGTGTGTGTGTGTGTGTGGTATGGTGTGCTCTGTGTGTGTGTGTGTGTGTGTGTGTGTGTGTCCAGCACAGGTCTGTCAGTCATGCTCTCCAATGTGGTATTATTTCATCTGCTTGGTTGAGTCCACTGGTGATGCTTTTTATTGTGTTTTCTTTTTTATTTTTGTTTCTTTGTTTTGAGAAAGGGTCTCACACAGTCCAGGAGGGCTTCAGACTTGCTGGATGGATAACAGTTGTTACAACTACCATGCCTGACTTATTCCATGTTTGTTGCCCAACCTTTCTTTTAGGATTTCTGCAAAATCTCCATTTTCTTACTGATTATTCTTTTTCTTTTCTTTTGTGCCATTTTCCATGTTGCTAATCCATCTCTGATTTTATCATTTATTTGCTGACCAAACTCTTACTCTTCTCTCGGGTCCTACGCTGAATGTATCTCTTGGTTTTGGATCCTCTTTTAGCTCGTTGATTATTTTTACTAGGAGACTTCTGAGATCTTCGCCTGGAATCTTCACCTGTTTCCTTATCTTGGGGTTCAGTAGCTGAGAGGTAGTGATCCTTCGGGGAAATCACGTCACCTTACTCCCTCACATTACTTGTGTTTGTGAGTGGTAGTTTGCATGTCTGTGGCTTGCAGTTTCTCTTCCATCTCGGGGCTCTTTTCTCTATCTGGAGTTTACTCTAGAAGGTTCAGTCCTCAACGTCACTCTGGAAGGAGAAAACAAACTGTCTTTGCAAGAGGCTGCTGTTCCTCCCTGAAGGGGGCTGTGCAGCGAGCTGTGTCCAGTGAGTCCTCTGCAGCCCCCGTTCCCATCAGGGGCTGTCTAAGCTGTGTCTGGATGATTCTTCTGCATCACCTGTCTTTTTCCCTGTTCCCGTAAGGCATTACCTTAGTTAGGGTTGTCATTGCTGTGACGAGACACCACACAGCAGCTCTTATAAAGAAAACTCACAGTTTCAGAGGTTCAGTCCATGATTGCTGTGGGATGTCTTTCTGTACGCTGTGAATATGCGTTGCTCTGACTGGTTGATAGATAAAGCTGTTTTAATCTATGACAAGAAAACTTAAGCCAGGCTAGAAATCCAAGCAGAGATACAGAGAGAAGGACGGAGTTGTGGAGACGCGAGCCCATTGCCCAAGGAGCAACAAGATGCCTGCAGACTGGTAACGCCAGGGCCACATGGCAAAATATCAATTAATAGAAACGGGTTGATTAAAGTTGTAAGAGCTAGCTAGCAAGAAGCCTGACCCATAGGCCATCCAGTTTGTAAGTAATATAAGCCTCTGTGTGTTTACTTGGGACTAAGCAGCTTCAGGAGGCGAATGGGAGAGATTTGTCCCGACTGCAGGCTGGGCAGGACACAGGAAAACTTCTGACTACAACAGGGTCTCTGCTGAGGTCAGAGCTCACTGTTCTGGCTGTCCTGGCTGTCCAGTGTCCTTCCTTCACTGAGCTCACAGAGGCGGACTCTCACCTGCCTTCTTCCCCTTGACTTCCTCTTTAACTTTTTTTTTTTTTAATGACAATGGTCTGGGTTTGAACTTACTAAAAACTATTTTTTTATTTTATTATCTTCTGCTTATGGGGAGGCTGAGAAGTCTCAAAATCATCTGCTTATCACTGCTCCACCCTGCCTTTACGTGTTACTGTAATCAACACGAAAGAACCGGGGGCATCTTCAAAAAGCCAGTGCTTTAGTTCAGTCTTGACAAGGAGGAAGAGCTCACCATCCTCTGTCTCAAGACATCGAAGATACTTCAACCTCATTGGCTAAGGTCCACAATTGCCTACCCTTAGCTATCCAGGAGACCAAACATGGTCTTGCTAGCCTTGGGCCCAGGCGTTTTATTCCCAGGAAAGAAAGAAGGGTGGACATTGGGAGGTAACCTGTCGTCTCTGCCTCAGTGCCTTTGATTCTGCCTGATGTACTTTCCTCCCTCTCTGTAGTTCACCCTTCCATGCCAGCTCAGTTATCACCCACTCCATAAAGCGCTCCCTGTTTCTCAGGAGGTTCATAAGCCCCTCTATTTGGTACCTTGTTATTTATCAAGTTTTAAGTTGCTGTGTGTGAGCAACACTGTTTCGGGAATGAAAGACATAGAAAGACATAAACAAAACTCCTTTCCTCTGCAAAGCCTGCCACATCACATGTGTTATTTTGTAGCCTTTGCAATCAAAGACTCCCAAACTGAGAAAACATAGTGACAACTTTCATGGGTGATTTCAAGCTTTCTGATTCCTGACTAAATACAAAGTTTCTTCTACAGATTAAGACTAATGATAAAGTACGAGTCTCCTTCCCAGGCAGCGCTGGGCTTTGCTTCTCCGTTCTCTCAGCCCTTCCACAGCGGCAGCTAACAGGGCAGGCATACACGAGTCAAAGAAGTTAAGCCCAAGGTCCCCAAGGGCCAGCTGTAGCTCAGTGGACTTGCCTACCCCATGCTGGGAAAGCATCGAGGCCACACTGCCAAGGGTTGCAGACACAAAGACTGGATGCTGAAATGAAGGCCCGGGTGCCAACGCAGTACAGGCTCCCGAGGGCACTCTGGAAGGGCCCGTGAAGGTCTCACAGTGAAGACCTGTGTCTGCCAAGGTACAGACCGAGCCATGTGATCCTGGGAGGCTGTTTCGAGGAGCTAGTCTCATGTGCTTTTCTGCAAATAAACCTGAGGCAGAAAAAACAAACTTCAAAGGAACATCACACCCTCCCTGTTGTATTTGTGATTTGTAAATCACATCTCTTGTAAAGACCCTGGAGTTGACGTCATCCAATGACCTCGGTTTACATGAGAAGGCAGTGTCTTAGGTGACTAACAGTTTGCTCAGAATACTATGCCAGGCTGGCATCAGAGCTGGAAGGAGCACTCTGATGATGTTCTTATACATGGGCCGCAGGTGCTTTGCAAGTCAAAAACAGTGACAAAAATGTTTCCACTGTTTTTGTTAAACTCATCTTTCCAAAATATATGTCATCAAAAGTCAAGTTAATGACAGCAAGCTGTTTCAACAATAGGAGTTTGTTAGGGTCCTTGTGTGTGTTTGCACACGAAGATGCATGAGGTATTGTTGAGGGCAGTTCCTAGTTTCAATATGTGAAAATAGATGTAAGTGATTTTAATATTAATGTAATAAAGAATGGTAACAGTTATAAAATGTCAAGTTACATTTTAAGGACGGCAGCTGACATTTCCCAGTAAGGTCTATGTAACTCTTCTTAAAATTTTATGGCTCCTTCTGCTCTGTGTTAATTTGAGATTTATAATAGTGTACACACACACACACACACACACACACACACACACACACACCGTGCTGAAAACCACAACTTTAACTGAAAACTGGTATAAAAAAAGAAAGGCATTATGCACACTTCTGAGCAGCCTGAGCTCTGACACACATCTTTGCTCTTTGGACCTCTGCTCCCACACACCAGCAGATGCTGTCTAAAACACATGCCCCCGCATTTACACCTCCACATGCAGCCATCACACAGAATCCTGACACATTTCTTCTCCCTCCTGCTCCCAAGGGAGGTAGCAGGAAGGAGAAATGAAAGTTAGGAGTACAGAAGAATGGGGTGTGTGTGTGTGTGTGTGTGTGTGTGTGTGTGTGTGCCGGTGTGTGTGTGTTACCCAAAGTCTTCAGTAAAATAAAGAGAATCTGTTTCAGGAAAAAATGACTTTCAGTAGAATGGATGAAAATGTACAGCCAGCTATCCTAGGCCAATCCATGAGTTTTGAAGCGACTCTTGTAGTTCAGGGTTTAATCCAAACCAATTTTGATCACAATATATCTGTGTAAATACAATAAGTCAATATTTTCCTGAGAAAGAGGTATAAAACAATATTATTGAGTTAGCTCTAATAATGCAGAAAAGAAGAAAATACAGCTTATTTTTCCAATGATATAGGAATGTTAAATCTACTTGTAAGGTGTTCTGCCCTGGAGCTCAAAATCTTTCTGATGGTGTCCTATATTTAGATTTAGGAGTACACAATTAGAAATCAGACATTTGGAAGAACACAAGAAAACCATCAGTGTTACTGATAAAAACACACAAGCCGAGAACTGAGACAGACCCCAATTACCAAGCAGGATATGACAGTCTCTCTGGAAACAGCAGGAGGGCTGTGTGTTGATGAAGCTGAAAAGCATCTCGTGTTTTCCATGATAATTTTGTTTACGAGGAATATTGGAGGTTCTGTCAAGCAATAAAACTATGAAAACCAGGGTAGAAAGACCCACAGCTCAACTAATGAGTAGAAAAACTCGTTAGCGCAGACTCAGACTCTAGGGAATGAATGGGAGTTAGGTCACAAATGCCAGAAAGCCTGACCAAAATTGTCACACAAGGAAGTCTATTGGCTCGTGTAACTGAAAAGCCTAGTTGCAGAGACGGTGACTTCAAGAACAGGTGAATGCTTATGAAAGGGAAAAATCAGTAGCCATCTTGAGAGACGCTTCCCCCTCCCCTCTTCCAAAGATATTTGCTGACCAGCAGTTTTAGAAGTGACCAGAAGTTGAACTTAAGGCTGGGATAGTAAATCTATATATCCTGGACTTGGCAAAACAAGATATGGGGAGTAATGGGCTCAACTGACCAGAAGTTGACCTTAGAGGAGAGTAGGACTGGAACAATAAATCTGAATGTATATATCCTGGGCTCAGCAAAAGCAGGACATAAGGAGTGAAACTTTATGTCTCTGTAGATATCCTGAATCCTGCTAGCCATCAGTAACCTCATGCTTATAGTTCAGCCAGTAACTTCAAATAACTGCCTCACCCCTAGCCCCCTTGTCCAATCCCAAGCTGCATGTAAACCTTTCCTATATAAACCCCTTAAAGTGAGTGCTCAGGGCCGATCTCCTCCACCCCCTGTGTCGGATGTTGGACGCCAACCAAGCTTGCTTGTTTTGTTATTAAAAACCTCTGTGTGCTTGCATTGGACATTGGCTCTGTGGTGGTCTTGCTTGACGGTCTTGCAACCTGGGCACTTAAGAGTTCAGTGGCAGTGGAGTCATGGTTCCCCTTCTGATACTCTCTCCTGCATGGGGTCACTGTTCACTTGATACTCTCTCCTGCATGGGGTCACGGTTCACCTGATACTCTCTCCTGCATGGCTTTAGGTACCCTTGCCATTCCACTCTTGGGCTAAAACTAGCAAACAAAAGTCAACGGCCTTCTGGAACGGACTTGAACCTTGGGTGCAACCCTGAGCTAGTAACCATGACTGGAGGAATGTGCATGAGCAGGTATATTTCTCTTGTGGGAGAGACCAGCAGTGTGGTCTTACTTAGCCAAATGCACATGGGTAGTGGAGAACAGGAAAAGGGTCTAACTCAATATGAGATGGTGAACGTTCCTGGAAAACGGGAAATGAATGAATGGCTTTTGTTTTCTGTCTTAATAACAGAATGCTGATGACTGAATTTCTGTCGTTTATAAACCAACTAAACTGGGCTATTTTGTTACAGTGCCCCTGACCATGAGGGTGAAACATGATCCTCCCATTTCCTTTCATTCAGAATTGCCTTTCTCAAGTTGGGAGTTCTTCAGAATAGGAAGTGTACCAAATTCAGTTTTTTATGGCAAGGTAGAACCTAGAACAGTACATTAATAGTTATAGAATAGGAGTTTAATGTGTGGCGAGTAGATGTTAGATCTATTGGGTTGTAGGACACACTTTTCTAACAGACCCCAAAATATGGAGTAAGGGCAGTGTTTACTTACATCTCTGCCAGCAATCTGGAACTGCCGGACAGTTTGTGATGGAACGGCGGCTCTGTTCCTGGAGGTCTCAGGCTTCCTTCTGCTGTACTAGCTCACTTCCCCCCATTTTCCTGGCTGAGGTTTGCTGACCACCCCCACAGCTGAACTGCAGCCTGAGGGGAGAAGAAGGAAGGAGTGATTGGCAGGCATCTCCCTCTTAGGAATGTGGTGCAGATGCCCCAGGCCTCTTCTGCTCACTTCCCCTCGGGCAAAACTTAGTCAGTTGAGGAACATGGGGACTGTACCCTCCAGTTACCTGACAGTCAAGACTCAGGAGGTGCAGTAAAGAGAGAAATATTAGGAAAGCAGAGATGGGGTCAGTTATTGGCCCTGTCATACGTCATCCTGCGGAGGCGACATGGAAGGGAGGGAAGATAGCCACAAATGCTGTCCTTAAATGAGGTGCTCCACACCGAGGCTGGTGGCAGAGGGTTCACTAACATGACCTGACAATTAGCAGACAGGCGTGGTCTTTTCTCTAGTCCTTTTAGTGAAAAGGGAGTCTTTCCTCCCATACTATGTCCTGATTATGGTTTCCCCTCCCTCTTTTCCTCCCCTCCCATCTATTCCCTTTCTACCTCTCATTTTTAAAAACAGGCTTCTGAGACAGTAATAAAATATAGGAGGATTGTTATGGAGTTCAAGACTACCAGAAAAAGACCGCCAGACTCAATTCAGATTATAATTAGTCAAATTTATTAAAACGGATAGTAGGACCTCAATCTCTAGCTCAATTCAGAGATGTGCCACCCAGAGCAAGGGGTGGGGGAAGAGGGGATTTTAAAGGTGGAAACCACCATTATTCACTTCTGTGGAATTTACAGCTGCGTGAGGAACTGCCTTGCTCCCCCTGCACACAGCAGTAAGCAAGTTTGCTGGAGCCTGGGCTAGCAGTTCATCATTTCACAACAAATATCAGTTCTGGGGAGGAGGCAAGGATTCAGAGTTGCCAGGAACTTATCTTTTAGGAATTTTCCATTAGCCATCACAAAATAAAACAGAAACTATTACATCCACGCTGGACAAGACAAACCAACAGAAGGAAAAGAGTCCCAAAGAAAGCACAAGAATTAGAGACCCACTCATTCACACACTCATGAATCCCATAGAAACACTAAAATGGAAGCCATAATATAAGCGAAGAGGACCTGGTGCAGACCCATGCAGGCCCTGTGCATGCTGCTTTGGTCTCTGAGTTCATATGAGCTTTGCTCGGTTGGTTCAGAGGGCCTTGTTGTCTTGATGACCTCCACCCACTCTGGCTCTCACACTTTTTCTGCCTCCTCTACCAAAGGGTTCCCTGAGCCCTGAGCGGAAGCATTTCATGGAGACATTTCATTTAGGGCTGAGTGTTCCAAGGTTTCTCACTCTCCATACAATGTCTGGCTGTGGGTCTCTGTATTGTTCCCATCTGCTGCAGGAGGAAGCTTCTCTGATGATGGCTGAGCAAGGTACTGCCTTATGAGTACACCAGAATATCATTAGGAATCATTTTATCACTACTTTTTTTCCAGACCAGTGGTAGTATTTGGTTTCACTCTAGGTCCCTGGGCTATCTAGTCTCTTGTTTCTTGGTCACCTGAGCAGTATCAGGAATGGGTTCAACCTCATGGACTGAGCCTTATGTCATCAAATCAGACATTGGTTGGTTCCTCTCATAAGCCTTGTGCCACCATTACCCTAGCATATCTTTTTTTTTTTTTTTTTTTTTGGTTTTTCGAGACAGGGTTTCTCTGTGTAGCTTTGTGCCTTTCCTGGAGCTCACTTGGTAGCCCAGGCTGGCCTCGAACTCACAGAGATCTGCCTGCCTCTGCCTCCCGAGTGCTGGGATTAAAGGCGTGCGCCACCAACGCCCGGCAAGTATGACATTCTTAAAGAATAAAAACACTGTTACATACATGTCAGTTGGTGACAGGCCTTGTACAACCCGGGTAGTAATGTTTACTAAAGCCTTTTTTCCTTTAATCTATGTGTATGAGTGTGTGCTTGTGGGAACCTATGCCATGTGTGTTCAGGTGCTCACAAAAGCCAGAAAATGGCATTGGCCTCCTGGCCCCATTCCAGGAACTAGAATTATAGGCAGGCGTGAGCTGCCCAATGTGGGTACTAAGAGCTAAATTTGCATCCTCTAGAAGGGCAGCAGGTGGTCTAAAGCACTGAGCCATCTTCCAGCCCCTTCAATGACGCTTTGATGGCAGGAAAACAGATTCTCAGATGTGACAGGACTGAGTCACAGTGCATGGCTCCTCTTTCTGGGGTGGAAGGAGGTCAACATAATTAACTCACCACCAAGTGTGACCCTGTCCCTCATCTTTGATCTGTTGTTGGGGAGTTGGACATTTGACGGTGGTAGTGAATGGCGGCACATCAAGGACAAGCTCTTCCTCTCTCCACCCTGCAGGGCCCTCTCCACAACTGACGGTAAATTCTAGTTGAGAGAAAGGCCCCAGTGCCTCCGATGTTAAAAAAAAAAAAAAAAAGTATGGCTGTCTGGGCCATTTACTCAGGAAGCTCTCTGGTGCTCTCTGGCCCCACCAGGACCAAAATTTTCACCATATTTTGGTCTTTTCTTTCTTTTTTTTCTCACATAACCTTGTGACGGAATGGGTATGAGGAATTCACCTTTGTAACACATCTTTCCATCTGCATATTGTGAATAGTCAGTTGATATCAAGATCAATCTCTCTCTCTCTCTCTTTCTCTCTCTCTCTCTCTCTCTCGACTATGTTACAATGTCTTAGAGGTTATATGTCTACAGTCTTTATTAGAAGCAGGCCACTGAGTCCAGCCCATGCTTCATTAAAGGTGAATTGAGCTCCATTTCTAGAATACACGCATAGCAACATGTGAGCTTCATTGAAAACCATCACATGTGACATCACCAATGAGATACATCATCATGGTGATATGCAGTTTCCAGACATCACAGGTCCCTTTAGTTATTACGGCAACAGGCAAAAGAATTAGCCCCAGTTAAAACTATAAATGTCTGTGCCATTTCTCTCCTCTCTCTCTCTCTCTCTCTCTTTGGGTTTTTTAAGACAGGGTTTCTCCGTGTAGTTTTGGTGCCTGTCCTGGATCTTGATCTGTAAACCAGGCTGGCCTCAAACTCACAGAGATCCGCCTGGCTGAGATCTCTCTGCCTCCTGAGTGCTGGGATTAAAGGTGTGCACCACCGCCGCCCAGCTATTTCTCTTTTTTAATGGAAATGGGCACATTTGCCAACAACAGGAGATATTTGCAGCGAAGGTATCATATCTACTACTCCAGCAAATGTAACCGGAACAACTGTTTGGTTGAGTTTATTATTATTAAGGACATGATTGCTTTTCAGAAGAACTAGACTGGTAAATTGAGTGGGATCAATGAAGGCTGTTACTCGGCATCCTTTAGGTCTTAAAGGGTACCATCAGTCCGCCTTCCCCTGGGGATTCAGCATTGCTCCTTTTGGACCCTCTTATGAGAGAGCAAATGCATTGCAAATATGACCCATGCTCTCCCCTGCCGTAGCTTCAAGCTCACACTTCAGGGAATTGATACGAATGTTCTACAACTGTCAAGTACATTCATTGTGACTACACACTAGAGGACCGAAGAAGTGGTGGTTCCTAGTTTACCTCTTCTCCAAACTATCACATGTTACACGGCTGTTTTCATCTGTTTTCTGTCTTCTCGGAGAATAGTCTCCATGCAGGAGGCAGTTTTATATTTTTAAGATGATTTGTTTCCCGAGATCACAAAGTACCAAGCACACCATAGCCACTTTATAGTGGATTTATGGACAGCAAAGATGTACCTGGTAATTGAAAGAAGGAATAGTCCCTGACTTTATTGGTCATTTTTCTGTTGTTGTGGTAAACAATACACCCTAATAACTTAGAGGAGAAACAGGTTTATTTTTGGTTTACAATTCCAGAGGGACAGAGTCCATCCTGGTGGGGGAGGCATGGCAATAGCCAAAAAGAGCATGACAGAGAACCAGGAAGCTGGCTGTGTTAGTCACTATTCTATTGCTAAAGACACACCACGACCACGACAGCTCTTATAAAAGAAAACATTTAATTGGGGCTGGCTTACAGTTTTAGAAGGCCAGTCCACTGTCATCATGGCAGGAAGCATGATACTGAGAGCTTACATTCTGATCTGCAGGCAGGCAGAAAGAGACACTGGGCCTGTGTGAACTATTGTTGTGAACTATTGAAACCTTAAAGCCCACCCCCAGAGACACACCTCCTCCACCAAGGCCACACTTCATTCAACAGGCCACACCTCCTAATCCTTCCCAAACAGCTCCACTAACTGGGAACCAAACATGTGAGCCTATGGAAGCCATTCTCATTCAAATCACCACACTGGCTGGTCACATTTTCAACCATACACAGGAATCAAGGAGAAAGCAGAAGTAATCTGAGGCCATAAAACCTCAAAGCCCACCCCTAGTGACGTGCTTCCTCCGATGAGGCTCCACCTCCTAAAGGTTCCATAACCTTCTCAGATACCACCAACTGAGGACCAAATGTTTTAATACATAAGCCTCTGGGGGTCATTTCCTACTCAAACTGTCACAACTGACTCTCGATATACATTAATTACTACTATTGTTACAATTGCTCTTAAGATGTTTCTACCACTTCCAGAAACTGTGACTCCAAGGATGAGCCATATTGGAGCAAATAAGAGAAAGGTTTCCACAAGAGGGTCGTAGATGACAGAGCCTCCTGCTGCCGGCTGAGAGGTGAAAGGTGATGAGGGGCGCCTCACACTTCTCATCATCTCTTACTTGTCTCTCCTTCCCAGTGTGAGTTGACACACTCAATTGTCTTCCCATTTTCCCCAGGAATAGCCTGGTGTTTGAGGATTACAGACAATGTGTGTTCCCATTCTCGCATGTGTGTGTGCCATACACACACACACACACACACACACACATACACACATACAGAGAGAGAGAGAGAGAGAGAGAGAGAGAGAGAGAGAGAGAGAGAGA